>ML812369.1:21422-61561 GCA_009831015.1 Picea engelmannii
ATATACTGAAATAAAACAATCAATAATGCAAATGTGAAAGAAAACTAACATGCAATGCAAATGGTATAATACACGAATGTAAGAATGCCTACTTACCTGCACTTACCTGTGGAGTCAGGTTCCCCCACCTTGGTGGGGTTTGAGGAGGTGTTAGATGATCGGTAATGGATGCCTTCTTCCTTCCAAAGTGGACAAATAGTATGATTCATCAACTGATTCTCTTCCAACTTTGAAAGGTCCAAGCCATGACCCCGTGCTTCCTTTGACATTAGTTGGCTCTCCCTTCTGTGTATCCCACATCCACACTATATATCCTTCCTTGTACTTCCTAATTTTGTACTTGGTTATCCCTTGGATGACCCTGGTGTATTGTGCAGAGGGAGGAGCATGGGATTCTACTGTAAATACTTCCTACTGGGACAGATGAATCTGTACATCATCTTTTGGTATTTTTAATATCTTCACAGTCCCGGTTTCCTTGTCTTTGAATTCAACTAGAATTTGTTGGTATTCTTATTTTTTGAGCCATTTAATTTGATTAAAGTCTTCTTCTGATGTGAAAGGCATATCTTCTGGAGAATACTTATGAAGAGTTTGTATGATCTCATCATGTGCCTTGTCATTTTTTACGAGGTGAACAATTTCTTGCACATGGTTTTCGGTTATTGGCACATTTAGGAGACGACCTATTATTCCATATTTTAAAGGTAATTCCACAAAGGTGAGGTTCATCTCAAGGGTGCCACCCAACATTAAGGCAAATTTCCTAGACAACAACATTTCCCACACATCCGGGACATCAACTATTATGTCATTATGGATTAATTTCTCAGGGTACTCTTTAAGGAAAACTTCCACATTCTCAACTACCCCATGTGTGGGTATGGATTTAGATTGGAATCCACACACATTCCTGTAAGGTCATGTGAATTTCAACCCTAATTGTTGAATGACCTTGAGGGACATCATGTTGGCATCGACCCTTGTATCCAACATGCAGTTGTTGAGGCTCTTCTTATTCATTATTAAGGTCATGAAGAAAGGGGGATGTTTGTCATATTGGACCCTGAAGTGATCAACTTGCAACATGATGGGAGCATCCATGGGTCCATCTGATCCTTGAAAGAAATTGTCAAAACGTTCTCTGACATATGGTACCTTAATGAATTCTTTCAAAGGGATAGTTACATGCATCTTGGATAATGCCCCTTCGAAGTCAAAATTCAAGTCCACCCTTTTAGTATTGGATGTTTTAGGGAGGAGGACATCCAAGGATGGGGGTTTTGTTTGTTCAGTGGTAGGTTGGCTCAGTTTCTTTCTTCTATACACCTGGATCTCTTATTTTTTCAATTTCTCTTTTGATTCCTGGTCTAGGTTGTTTATTACCTCCATTCTAGCCAACCTAGCCACTTCTTTCATTCCCTCCTAATGCTCTGCAACAGTGATATTTACTTGAGGGCCCTCCATGACGTGGCCTATGTTGTTCATTTGTTGATGTCCATCGTTACTGTAAGGAAATTCATGCTCCCAGTGTGCTTCACTGCATTCCAAGCACCAAGGGTTTTCATCCACAACATTTGTAGGGGCTAAGGTGTTTGGAACTTCTTGCTCATTCTTTGGTTTATAAAATTGGTTCCCCTTTTGAAATTTCCCTTTGTACGGGACCTTGGGGGCTTGGCTCTGGGATCTCTCTAGGTTGACAATCCTACTCATTATTAGTTCCTAATTCTTTATGATACCATCCATTGAAGCTTGTAATTTTCCAATACTGGAACAAAGGTTTGAGGTAGGTTCGGTATTATAGACTAACTTTGGCTTGATGTCCATTTCCCCCCTTCAATTTGCAAAAGGCTCAATCTTAGATGAAAGGAGGTTTCCCTCAATTTTAGTAGCGAGCTCTTGGGATTCTTGGATGGATTGGGGGTTTTTGTCCCTGAGAAGATACCCTAATTGGCAATTAAAAGATTTGATGTAGATATGGACAAGGTAATCACCATTCAAATGATGGCTTGAAGGGATATTTTGTAGCAAAGTCTCAAACCTAGTGTGGAAATTCTGGATAGATTCATTCTCATGTTTCCAAAGGGAATTCAATCGAGTAAGAAGCATGTTAGGATCCTCTTTGATACTCCATCTTTTGAGGAAATATTCTTATAGTTTTTCCATGGTTTTAATGCCACCATCAAGAAGGATCAGGTACCAACGCCTTGAAGCATCAAAGAGGGTAGTGGAAAACAACTTCATGATTAAGTCTTCAGCATCATCAATTATGGGAAGAAGCTGAAAAAACACCCAAAAGTTGCTCATGTGCTCTTCAGCACTGATTGCATCAGTACCAGTAAATTTAGGCAACCAATTTTCATACTTGGGTGGCATTTTCCTAGGATAGCCTGGTATGGCTGACATGTCTAGTGGTTTGAAAAGAGTAGATGACCATTGTCTTTGATTGTTGGTTGGGTTTGTTGTAGTGGTCTGAGAACTAGACATGGTTTTCAAAGGAAGACTCTTTCCGAAAAGTGATTTTACAATAGGAGAGTTCTTGGGAGGCTTCCGTCTGAAAGATAAAGGAGGGATATTGAACCTCTTTGTGGTTTGTGGAGTCGCCAGATAGTTTACTTGAAACTATCAAAGAAAAATGGAAAACACCCTAATGGAGTCGCCAGGTAAGCTTGTAAGATGGAAACTCTAGAGGAAAGGCTTACTGAAAATATTTGTTGTCTTAAGGAAGTTTTGACTCAGTGTTCCCTGGCAATGGTGCCAAAATGTTATCACACAGTTTTTAGCAAGGATAAACAGATAAAGTTTAAGAGTCAAACTGGCGTAACAGGAACCAATCCCACCCAATGTCACCACAATGGGATTGTTCTTTCTCTTTATGGAGGTAAGGCTTAGGGGAGACGTCCCCGATGATCTGAGGTTTTAAGAAGGCAAAGGATTATAGGATAAAGTAGTTAGTTGCCCCTCACAAGTCACCACCGAGCAGATAGTTCGGCTTAACAACCAATAATAAAGTAAAACCCACAAAGAGATACACTTGCCTGAGACAAAGAAACAATAAATTGATATATGCAAGCTTTGATGAATGGGTTAGTACTTCATGTAATTCAATGACTATCTGACACACTTATAAGAAATTTGATAATAAATATTGACAAAGTCAATGTTTATAAATAGCAATGAAAAGTATGTCACTTCTTCAATAAATGCTGAAACAATATGGCATTCAATGCAATAAATCAACACTTCATTCAATTAATTCCTTTAATCACCATTCAATTCCTTATAAATAAAAGTGTTCAGCTACACCAATGATATTATAGCTAAGGATGACAGTTTCAATAGGTTAGTTAGGTTAGTTCCTAAGCTAGGGTTAGTAGTTAGGGTTTGATTCAAGATTTTGAAAGTTGTTGTGATCAGGTTCACTTCAAAGCAAGGTGTCTTTTAGATCAATGTCTTAGGGTTAATGGATTCAAAGAGTGAAGGACGAAAGAGCTAAAGGATGCAAAGGTAAAATGACTAAGGACTAGATGGAGAAGATTTGAGGTGTCGCTAAAGCAAGGACTCAAAGTCAAAACCATAGGAAAGAGAGGCTCACCTTGGTTTAGGAGAACTAGGCCTCGGTGCTCTCTCCTCCTTCCTTAACTCGTTGGCAATCACGACTAGCTAAAGATGAAGCATAAAACCGAGACAGGAAGGTTTGATGAAGCAAAGTGTTGTTATAGCAAGGCTCTACCAGAAAACCCTAGAAAAATCGGCCCAAAGTGTAGAAAACCTAGGCTTTAAGGCCTCTCCTTCTTCTCAGCTTATGAATGGTATGGCTAGCAAAAATGAAGAGAGAATGAGAGTGTAGGTACGGCTAGGCTCTCTCCTTCTTCAATCAATGGCTGAAAATTCTCTCAATGGGGACATGAGACAAGGACCTACTTGTGTGCTTGTCACCTAGGGTTTTGTTTATGAAAATTATAAATATATGTAAGAAATAAATAATGCAACCATTCAATCAAGAAGTTTTGTAGAAAAATACTTACATATCACCAAGAAAAAGCATAGAAAACCCTAGTTGTAACACCTTCCATCAAGAGAAATGCCAAAACATGCCATGAAAATATTCCTTCAACAATTGCGCCTCACTAAATCAGCCAAATAACCCACAAATTTCAGACCTCACTAATGAGTGAGTGAGAGATGATGAAAAAATGCAGGAGAAAATCCTCCATTTATACAGTACCATGACCTAATTTTACATTAGGTCATGTAAAAGGTCGACAAGGCCAAAATACTAAATCATACATTTTTTACATTAAAATGTCAAATTAAAACCCTAATCAATATGAAGTAAGACGTCAAGCCCCTCTGAGGGAGACATTATCTCTTTTTAGGGAAAATGGAGCATCCTGGAGCAAAACATTAGCCCTCCTTGGGCTTCTCCATCATTCCACATGTGCCAACACTACCTAGTGTGCCTTGCAAGATGTCCAATAGGTTGGATGACATCATGGTCATCATGAGTGACATCCTAGGTCTTCCAAGGCCAACATTCCACTGAAAGAGGGTCAACCCCCCTAGGTCAAGCTTTGCCAAAGTGCCTTTGGTGGAACATCTTCTTCTTCTCTGGTGCAAAGCCCCTGATCCATCTCTGTCCTATCTCTTCCCCCTAATGGGGTCTCAGCATCCACCTGATGGGATATTCATCCCCATGGAGGTCCGAACTGATCATCTCCCCATGTGTATCTGTCCAAAATGGTACTTGTCCATAAAGCATGATCCTGCACATCAACAGTTACGCCCTCCATGGGCTCATCAGTCACAGGGATCATAGCAATGTCAATCACATCTCATCATCAATATTATTAAACATGTGCATAAAATCCCTAATACATCAGTCAAAAGCTCAAAGACATTAGACAAACCTGCAATATAAGTTCGGGGAAAAAGACAAGACGCCTTATTGGGCTAGTGTCCACTGAAAAAGGAAAGTTCTCGGAAGAGACCTCATCCAAGCCATTTAAGTGGGTGATGTGGTCAAGGGATGTCCAAGCAGGTGGGTGAAAATGTGGGTAGAGGATGCATAAAACTTTACCCGTGGACGCCTTTGTAGAAGGCGAGCTTTACTTGTCCTGGATGCAGTTTTTTTCGAGCCATTCATGCCTTTTATTCTTTTATCTTTTATTGATTTTTTCTTTTCTTTTTTGTTAAAGAGATAATCAGAGGACACTTCCCTAGCGTGGTGACCAGTGGTGATAGCGCTACCCAAAAGTACTTTCACATAAATGAGAAGGTTGACTCGTGATGAGACCCCCTTTCCCTTGGCCATGCAACCAAGAGTCACTTCCCTGGCATGGTAACCAGCTGGTAGAAATGTCATACTTCTAGGTACCCATGGACCTAATAGGCATGCTCATGATGAGACCTCCTATCCTCTATTTAGGTCTTGTTTTATTACTTTTCTGGGTCCCTCTTGTTTCTTGTTGAGAATCATTTTATTGCTTTCTCAGGGATCCCTGGGCGAAGCATCTCGAGGTTTCATTCTTAGGATTTTATCTTTTACCATCTTTCTTTTACCTTCTAGGCCTTTAGCCCCTTCTTCCCACGAGATAAGGTGAAATCCTAAAGATAGGTCAACCCAGTGCTCGGACAAGTGGAATGGGATAGGTGAGCGGGAAGCAAGATGAAAAAGTGATGTTGTGAAGGGAGGGAACGATGGCTTTTCAAAAATCTCCCTCAGTGGCAAACCAAAACCTACAGAGACAGGCTTACTAGGGCATCCTGTCAATCCCCCCAGACTTTTCCAAGTGGGAAAGTGTAATATCCAAGTAGTTGTTAGAAATAAAAGGAATTAGATGCATATATTCAAGGTTTTTGATGATCAAAGTGACACATACCATGATACCTAGACTAATTACCTCATGGATCAAGAACCATCTCTGACACAATACCAAGCCAATGGTGGTGGATGTTGTTGTTGCCGACAAGATAAATATGATGGAAGAAAGAAAAGGTGGGCCCTCCAGGGCCATGCTAAGGTCAATCCTGTTCTCGGTACTCCATGTCTAGGACCTGTGGGCCTCGAGACATGATCTCCTAGTTATCCCTAAAAGTGGGGAATAATATGAACTACTAATGGTCACCATTATCACATAAGTAACCTTTCCTCTTCATTTTAGGCCAAATCTCCTTCGTCTCAAGGGGGGTATCCCTAGTAGGATTACTAAAGACAAGCAATGGGAACAAGGTGATGTGAAAGTAGCTTTAGTAAAACAATGTTTTTTGGTATTTTTAGGATATAAGGGAGGTGATGGGAGGAAATAGAGATTAATTCCAAATCCAACAAGCACAATGGAATCAGAGGGAATTTAAGGGGGATTATGGGGTCAAGAACAAAACTTCTCTGTAAAATTCTATTTTATCTATGGATTAGGATGAGGAGACTAGAGTTGATGACTTAATAGTCTCCTATATAATCAAGATGAAAATGAAGGCCAATACCCTACAAGGAATCCTAAAAGGAGAACCTTCACTAACAAAATCAACTATAGCTTGATAAATGTAGTCAATACCCTTGCTAGGGTTTGTATGTAACACACTTGACCCCCTAATTCCTACTTAGTCTGGTTGGATGTTAAAGTTTCTCCTTTCCAAAACACTTCTAACCTCGGGTCTCAACACCATAGGTGAAAACCCGCTCAACTAGAGAATTTCCCGAAACGATCTAAGGCCTTCAAGCCTTACCCTTCTCCATGACCTCATTCCTACTTGGTTGTCACATGGACTACTCCAAATCATTTGCACCAACGTAAAATATGGTGAGTGTGTTCTAATGCGGTAGGGACATGTCCTCACATGCGTCACCCTCTCTTAGAAGACCTTCAATGAAACATCACTACAAAATATAGGAGGTGGAATTCCTCGGATGAACGACTTAGACTCACTCGACTCGATCTAGATCGATGGATAGCATTGAGTCAGGTTATTTCCCATTGGGAAAATAGGTTACATAACCCCCAATTTATTCCTCGATCCAACCTTTACGATAGTCTCATTCCTGACAGATCCAATGGTCAAGGATTGGGGAAAATAAACGGTCCTGATTCACTCAGAACCTTCAACCACGTGATGGATAAAGGCATCAGTTGTTCTCCTCCAAAGACTCAATAGGTGGGGTCTACTTAAAGATATATAGTTGAGATCTCATCAGATTGACTCACAAGTAGATCAACGATCCTCGCCCATGAAGGATCAGATCTTGTCACTGAGAGGGGGGGGGGGGTGAATCAGTGACACAATAATTTTATCTATTTTCTTTTATTAATGCAAACAAAATTTTGACACAATATTTATCGTAGAACCCAAATGGGAAAAACCAAAAACGATTTTCTATTAACTAAAAAATTTGTTTTACATGTTACATAGAAGGAAGATATTCTTCCTTTTCGATCAACACCAACTAATCAGGATGCACCCACACCCTTGTTCACCAACACCAATTGGTAAGAGGCTACAACCCCCTATTTAGTTAGCTACAAATAACAAGGAAGCACCAAATCCCTCTCCAGGAACCAACCTACCCTTGGACCACCCAACCACCCTTGATTTTCTGAATCTGGAAAAACTTTTGTTTCAATTCTTTTACTGCATCTCTCTCTGCTTCTCTGATTTAATATATTCTCTGATTCAGACTGCAGAGACACTTTTCTTCTCAACACTCTTCCTTGTTTATACATTCTTCAAAACGGTGTGAGGGTGATACATTGTTCCCCTTGATTTTGAACCATCGCACCTCTTTTTTTAACTTAACCATAATCACTAATTATTATTTTTACTGTGAAGGATTTTCGTAAATTGATCACATATGGATCAATTTCATCCATTAAACTCGATCCTGAATCTCTGTTGTTTTCATAGAAACTCAATTTTTTGGAGGTGCTTCCTTCAAACCATTACATGTGACCGAGCGCTACAAAACCACGAGCTTACCAATTACAACGACGTATTATATTTTCATTTAAATCTTTTATATCACATGACCAATGGCGGTGACCAGACACTAGGCCAAAGAAGTGCTTGAGTGCTTATCAATTTCAATGGTCACGATTCAATCTTTTAATGAGATGAACGGTTGACGGAACTTCACCCTTCGGAACTTCATGTTTTCAACTTTTTAAACCTTCGAATCAGATCGGATGGTTTATTTCACGAAAACAAATCAATGGTCATATTTGATCCTTACACTCATCATTTCATTGTTTAATCCGATGGCTAGGACTTAATCAAGCATCGTGATGGATGGCTACCTTTTACTCTGGGACTTCGGCTATTTAAACTTACATTATCCTTCCACTGTAGTAGATCGGCGGATGAGAATGCTCCCAAAGTGTTTCTTTAGATCGAACGAACCATGTCTACTTCGAGATTTTGTCCTTCGAGACTTCATAGCTTTTGTCATTTTCTAGTGGTGAAACTCTCGAAGTAATTCTTCCAGAGTGACGTAATTTATTGATGTCACTTGTTGACATGGAACAGGACAATTTCCTCTTGACACATGTCATCATTTGATTATTCCATATGTACTTGCTGACGTGGTCTTCTACCACACATCCTTGCTAACATGGTCTGCCACACGTTCTTGTTGACGTGGTCTGCTGACATGATCTTCCATATGTCTTTGTTGACGTGGTCTATTGATGTAGATCTCCCACACATCCTTGATGATGTGGTCTGCCACATGTCCTCTTGAATCATACGGTTGAGGCTTACTTCGGATAATCCGGGGGTCAAGAATTTATTTTGGTTCTCCGGGTCTCCGGGCTTCGGGAATTTCAACTCTCAAACTTAAAATTTTGAAGTGAGGTGAGATTTTTCTGGAGCTTAACCTCCTCACATATTTAGAATGATCTCACATCTGACGGGTATTTAGACAATCAAGAAATCAACCTTTCTGTTTATCCCATCCTTCCACTTAATTATAATCCGATGGCTGACGAGAATTCGGATAATCGAGGTCTCAAATATTTCAGCTTATCCCGTCCTTCCACTAAAAAGTGATCCAACGGCTGACGGGTATTCAGATAATCGAATTCTCATACTTTTTCAGATTATCTTGTCCTTCCACTAAAAAGTGATCCAACGGCTGACGGGTATTCGGATAATCAAATTCTCAATTGTTTTTCCCGCTTATCCTATCCTTCCACTTAAAGTGATCCAACGATCATGAGGACACTCAAAGCAGATCAACGATCAAGGATGGTTGCAGAACCACAATTTGTGAGTTATTTAACTCATCACCAAAACTCTACAATTTGAAGTTGTGCATTGTTGGTGAGTCAACCACAATCGTCGATCTTCAAGGCTATAAGATCTGACAGTTCTGACTAATTGCGGGATTGGAAATAGCACAATATTTAATTCACCTTTCGATCTCTACAATCTATTCCTGCCATTGATCTGGTGATTGTGCATCCGACAGTCACGACTTAATCTGAATTAATCTTATCATTTGTTAGATCAACCACAATCGTCAATATTCGAAGCTATAAGATCAGATGGTCTCGACTAATTGCGGGATTGGTAATAGCACGTTGTTTAATTCTCCTTTCACTCTCTGCAATCTATCCTTGCCGTAGATTTGGTGATTTCGCATCCGACGGTCATGACTTAATCTGACTTAATATGATCATTTGTTGGATCTATCACAATTGTCGATCTTTGAGTGTATGAGATCTAGCGATCTAGACCGATTGCGGGATTGTAACCAACAAGTCATTTAATTCTTCTTTTTTTCTCCGCAATTCATCCCTGTCATTGATTTGGCAATTGTGCATCAACGGTCTTGATCTGATTTGATAGTTGAATAACCCCCCAATGATTCTTTTGAGATTCATCGCGTCATACCTTCTAAGCTTTGATATTCATTCGCTAACCCTATTGAGATTTTATCTCAACTTGTCATCACATCAAAGACATCGACTTTTGACATCAATGACAATACATCAATGACACTATGTCCAATAATATCCCCCTTTGTCATTGATGGCAACTCACAAACTTCATACACAATCTCCCCCATATCCGCCTGTGATGATGCTTCTCTCCTCTGAAGTTACTCTCCCCCTTTGAAATCAATGGCAAAGGGTTTCTCCTCCTATGATTTGTCTATCTAAATGCTTATGATCAGAGTCTTGACCATTGGTAACTTCTGCTGCAATCACACTTTTCTTTTCACAACTGAATGACTTCTTCTAACATTGATTGTTGTCTCCCCCTAAATAGGTGTTAACTGATGCATTATGTTATTTTTTTTTGAGAGATTTAGGTTGGAAGAGGGATTACTCCTAGTTTTTGCCTGAGATATTCAAATACATCTCTACTTAAGGGTTTTGTGAAAATATCTTCCACCTGTTCTTGTGTTGGAACATATTCTAGTTTAATGTTCTTATTTTCAACATGATCTCTTAGATAGTGGTATTTTATTGGAATGTGTTTTGATTTTGAGTGCTGAACAGGGTTCTTGGAGAGACTTATCGCGCTTGTATTATCACAGTGGACAGTAGTAGGTTCTTCAAATACTATTTTGATTTCTTGTAAGGTTTGTTTCATCCATTCCACTTGTGTGCAACATTCTGCTGCTGCAATATACTCAACTTCAGTGCTAGACAATGAAATTGAGGATTGTTTCTTGCTTATCCAAGATACCAGTGATTCTCCCAAAAAGAATGCTCCTCCACTTGTACTTTTTTTGTCATCTACACTACCTTCCCAATCAACATCTGAATAGGCTTTTAAATTGAATGAATCCTTTCTAGGGTACCACAAACCAAGATATATAGTTCCTTTCAAATACCTAAAGTTTCTTTCTACAGCTTGAACATGGCTCTCCTTTGGTGCTTCTTGGAATCTAGCCACCATCCCAACAACTTGCTTGACATCAGGTCTGGAAGCTGTTACATAGAGAAAACTCCCAATCATTGATCTGTAATGTTTTGGATCTACAACTTTGGACTCATCATCCTTGCTTAGTTTGCATCCAACTGTCATAGGTGTACTAACAGGTTTGCATTCTTCTAACTAAAATATCTTAAGAATATCTTTAACATACTTAAGACTGATGGATAACGACTCCTCTTTTGGACTATATTATTTGTAATCCAAGAAAGAAATTCAATTCTCCAAGCAAAGACATTTCAAATTCTTGCTCCATCATCCTAGCAAAGTCCTTACTCATTTTTTCATCATCGTTGCCAAATATAATATCATCAACATATACTTCCACAATAATCATGTTATTAGCATCAATTTTATAGTAAATATTATTGTATGTTGATCCCCTTTTGAGGGCTTGCTTTTTTAAGTAAGAATCTAGCCTTGCATACCATGCTCTGAGTGCTTGTTTTAGCCCATAGAGTGATTTCTTTAATTTACTCAGTTCTTCAGGATGATTCTTTTGAGTCACTCTTGAGGGTGTCTTTGTGTCTCTTCTTGGGAATTCCTCTCTTATATCTTCTTGAATATCTTCTTCATCTTCACTCGTATGCATATCATCATCTTCCCTTTCTTTATTCTCTTCTACTTCTTCTACTTGTGTGTCAATTGTCTCATCATCATCTTCATCTTCACTTTCAAGTACAATCTCTTGATTTTTGATCCTTAATGTTTTTAGGTCATCCACCTTGACATCTGCACTCTCAACAATATTATGTGATCTAAGATTATAGCATCTGTATTCTTTCTTGTTAGAATCATATCCAATAAAAATACCTTCATCAGATTTGGCATCAAATTTTCCAAGATTCTCATCAAGTCTTTTGATGTAGCATTTACTTCCAAAGACCTTGAAGTATTTTACCAATAGAGCTCTTCCAAACCATATTTCATAAGGAGTCTTATCACTATTAACCCTGAGATGACCTCTATTCAATATGTATATTGTTGTGCTTACAGCTTCCCTCCAATATCCATCAGACAATTTTTCTTCATTGAGCATAGTCCTTCCAGCCTCCTGAACTGTTCTATTCTTTCTCTCAGTAATCCCGTTTTGCTGAGGTGTTCTGGCAGCAGAGAATTGTCTTTTTATTCCATGGGTTTCACAGAAGAGATTAAACTCCTTTGAGGTGAACTCACCACCATTGTCTCATCTAAGACATTTGATTTTTTTCTCCTTTTCATTTTCAACAAGGGTTTTAAAGGCTTTGAATTTATTAAGTGCTTCTAATTTTTCTTTGAGAAAACATATCCAACCCATTCTAGTAAAATCATCAATGAAAAACATAAATTAAGACTCTCCTTGCAAACTCTTGGTTCTTGTAGGTCCACATAGGTCACTGTGAACAAGATCTAAAGGTTTTGAGGTTGTGTATTCTTTTTCTTTGAATCTTATTCTAGTTTGCTTCCCTAGTTGACAGTGTCTACACATAGTATTTGAGGGCTTTATGATCTTTGGAAACTTTACTATATTGTTAAAGTTAATGTGCCCCAACCTTCTATGCCATAACCAACTTTCATCTACTATATTTATATGACATTCCTCATTCAATTTTGCATCTAGTATCAACTTTGTGTCCGAAATTAGAGCATGCAAAGCAATAACCAAAGAAAATGTGAGGATACTTGTTTTGATAAACCTTCTTTGGTATTGTCTTGTTTTCCTTATTGATGGGTGGAAGTATTCCTTTGGAGTTTTGGTCATTATTTTTCTTCTCTTTGTTTTTCTCTTGAATGTACTAAGGGGAGCATCTGCATAAGATTTTGAGTTGACTTGACCTTTTTCTTGAGAATAACCTATTCCATTTTTATTACCTGATTCCCTTTGTGTGGTAATAATCTTATCCAGTATTTTAGAGCTATTCTCATATCTTGTTTGAATGATTTTTGTATCCAATTATTTTCTTAGGTGAACCAATTCTGCCTCCATCTTTTCGCAGGTTATTTGTTTTTCTTTAAGAGACTTTTTTAGATTTTCTTCAATTCTATTTGCTTCTAGGATTTCGTTTTTCAGGTTGCTCATGAGTTTCTCCATCTCCTCTTATTTCTATTCATGTTTTCAATTTTGTTCAACTCCACAACTTTGCAACTGTCAATATCTGGTTTTGTATTTTCTTAATTCATCCAAGGCACTGAGGACTTCTTCTTCCATATTAAATTTTGCTTCATCGTATGACTCTTTCTCATGTTTAATGTCTTATATATCATTATACTCTTCAATACCTATAAAAAGGACTTTATCATCATCACTTTCACTATACTCTGATGAACTGATGTTTTCTTCTTTTGAGTAAAAGTTTTTTTTTTCTTTGTAAAACTTTTTCTTGTAGTTCGGTTTTTCCTTTTTCTTGTACTGTTTGGTTTTGTTTTCTTCATCTTCAGGGTCCTCCTTAGGATAGGGACACTTGGCTGCAAAATGGCCAACCTTTCCATAGTTAAAACATTTGAAAGGAAACTTGCCTTTGTACCTCCCTGATCCTTTCTGAAGTTTTTTAATGAAGTTTGTTTCTTCCACATTAGATTCTTCATCATGACTGGATTGAAATTTTTGCTTCTGATCTTTTGTTTTCTTGAGTACCTTGAAGGTTGCCTCTCCTTGTGAGTGATTCTCATTAACTAATATTAACTCATAGGCTGTGAGGATTCCATATAATTGATCCATGGTGAGCTTATCTAGATTATCTCCATCTTCAAGAGCGGACACTTTAGGATTGTATAGAATAGGTAGTGTTCTTAGAATTTTTTCAACTAGCTCATTATCTGATACTTCTACTCCTAATCCTCTGATTGAATTAATAATATTATCAACTCTTTCGAAGTACTCATATTTTCCTCATCTTTCATTTTTAGGCCCTCATATTGTACTTTGAGAGTCTGGAGTTTGTCCCTTTTAACCTTGGTATCTCCTGCATATATAGTTTCCAATTTATCCTAGAATTGTTTTGCATTATTACAGTTTAGTACCTTAGCAAGGATTTTCTTACTGAGTCCATCTTGTAATGTGTTTAAGGCTTTTTCATGTTCCCAAAATTTTTTCCTGTCTTATGCTTCTATGGGTGTGGATTTTGGAACATCATATCCCTTTTCAACTAATGTCCATACTTCCAGTCTAATGGACACCCAAGCAGGCCCCAAGGGCATGGTATGCCAATTTGGAATCCTACTTGTTGTCACATAACTTTTTACGTTGTAAGTCAAAACCAAATGTTTACATGCTCATGACAATTGATTCACTTCTACTCCTAGTTATGTATGGTAATGATTTGTTGATCACCGATTGCTCAACTTTAGCAATTGTTGCAACCAAGAATATTCTACATGATAGGTTATTGATGATGGACATGGGTCCACTACATTTCTTACTTGGACTTGAGATCAGTCAAGATGCATCAAGAATCAAACTATCTCAGGCCAAGAAGGCACAAGATCTCCTCGAGATATGTCACATGACAGACGACAAGTCTAACCTGACTCCTTTCTTATCAGGAGTCAGACTTGAATATGGCGGGGAAACTCCACTGGTGGACAACACATTGTACAAACAACTAGTGGGGATATTTTTGTATCTCACACACTCTATACCAAACCTCTCCTATGCAGTTGGAGCAGTCTCCAGGTTCATGTAGGAGACACATTATCTACACTGGAAGGATGCAAAGTGTATCCTTCGATACGTACAGGGCACCATCACTTTTGGGATCCACTATGCAACAGAATCTACATTGGACCTCATCGGGTTCATTGATTCTGATTGGGCTGGTGATAGCATTGATTGCAAGTCCACATATGGTTACTCAATCAGTATTGGTTTTGGGCCTATTTGTTGGTTGCAAAAGATGCAGGTTTCTATTTCTCTATATTCAGTCAAGGCAGAGTATAGATGGGTAGTTAACATAACCATTCAGACTATGTGGCTACAACATTTTCTCAATGAGTTGGACATTCATTTTCATCGGTCGATCATCATCTGGTGTGACATCCAGAGCACTTTGAAGTTTTGCAGAGATCTAGTTCAAAGGTAGGGTATGAAGCACATAGAGATCCACATGCACTACATCCGAGACTTAGTACATGAGGGGATCATCGACCTGCAGTTATGTCCTTCAATAGAATATACTGCAGAAATATTAACCAAGACCTTCATTGAGCAGAAGTTCCATTCTATGCGTAGTCGTATTGGAGTGAAGGACATAGTTTCCTAGCAATTGGCAATTCTTTCTTTTCATACATTGTACTTTGAGGGGGGTTTTCCTTCTTTCCTCATTTATTTCAGTGTATCTTTTTTATTTGGGTACCTAACATGGCCTCATTATCTGAACCCATTCTTTATTTTCACCATAGTAATGTTCAGGGGGGGTGTTGGAGATACTTCACACACACCTAGGAATTATTTTTCCTAAGGTTTTCCCTATGTTTACTAGTCATTATTTAGTCTCCTATAGTCTAGGGAGAATATTCCTCTAGGATAATATTCTCTTCAGTTCACACTTCAGTTTGATCAGTTGAGTGGAGTCTAGATGCCACATTGCGATCATCAACATGCAACATTGGGATCATCATCATTGTCCTTGAGATTATCACCATACTAGTGCATTACTCATGATTCCCTAATCTCCTCCTCACTTCACTCTCTTTCAATCAGTTAACTGAAGATTGAGAGACTAGACTAAGTGGTATTTTACTCCCGTAACTGTCGGTGTGTGTCCAAAGCACTCTACACCAACACTATGGTGCATTGGCTTCTCATCCAGTTTGCATTGGTTGAGTTATACATAGTATATCATTTGCAAATTATCATTCATTCATTTGGTTAATTTGAATTCTTCCATTCTTTCTCTCTTGTTTCTCTTTTCTCATATTTTCTCTGCAAACTGTGTATGTCATTTGCTAGCTAGATATTTTCTATGCAGGTTCAACACATTTACAGTGATTTTTGGGACAACATTTATTTTTTCACAAACAAAAAAAGGCATGATGTTGGAAGAGGCACCAGAATCTACTAAATAGTTATGTACATTGAAATTCAAAATTTCATAAGTAAGCAGGAAAGGTGGTACCTGCGATTTAGAAAAGGAACCTATGCTTGTTGAATATATGGCTGATGCTATTTGTACTTTTTGGATTTCTTGTGCATTGTTTCCATGGGTTAATATTTCAGCAGTTGCGATAGTTTCTTTTTGAGTCTCATGAGGTTTGAAAGCATCATGTAGAGTTTCACGTTTTTGTGGGAGGGAGAAAGTATCAGACATGGAAATATTAGCTTTAATCTTCTTATTGTCTTTGATTACATTATAATCTAGGGCATGTGAATTTGAATCGTTCTTAGTTTGTCCATATTTTCCTTGAATCACCCTTTCATTATTTCCAACAGTGCTAGACATTCTTGGTTTATATTTATTTTCTACAACAGACTTGCCAACTTGATTATTAGTTTTTTCTAGAACTGTGTTGTTTTGTTTTGGGATAACATGGGCAGGTGTTATTTTTCTAAGAGGGATTTTTTCTTCTTTGTAGGATGGGGGGTCAGATGGTGGACCTTTTTTGTGCAAGTTATAGCCTTTCAAGGCAGCGACCTTAATCACCTGTGTATCTCCTGCAAGGATTTATTCAATATGTTCATCATTTGATTCTACACATCAGTTCTAAAAGGGAATATTTTATTCTGGGGGATTTTCGTCACTAGTATTAGAAGGAAATTGTGCATGGATTTCATCATCTAAACTCTATTGATCCAACAACTGGTTTATTACCAATATTATATAGTTGATCCAATGGGGACATGTTCATTCAGGGTGATTTTGTTGATGATAGGAGAAAAAATTATCGTTACTAAAACTATCTAAGTTAAAATCCATGTGTGGTGGTTTAGGTGGTTGTGGTGGGTTTTCTGTTTTCTTAAAATATGGGTGGAAAGTTCACGATTTCACTGATCCTTCGCTGACATTCTTTTTAAGGTCCACCACTTCATTGGATAACATCTTAACCATTTTAACCACATTATCGATATCCTTGGATTCCTTGTTGGGTGGCTTAGTTAATAGCAGCGGCTTCTTCCCAAAACCAGGTCTCAGAATGTATTTCAGGACTACTGGAAGCACTTCCAAAATTAGCCTTTGAGTCTTCATAAATAACTTCTTGTTCAGAGTTGACTCGAGGAAACATGGTAGGTTGTGAGTTGGTATTACTCGTTGAAGACCAATTTCGGTTATTGTTTTGTTTATGTATGTAATCCATAAAATATGGCCCTCATTCTAGCACCAATTTTGTTGACGGGTTCAAATTTGCCCAAAAAGAACAAGGGGTATTCCCTAATACAGAGTCCCAATTAGACTATACACCATTTGGATTAGGAGCCCCATCCAAAATTTGGCCCATCTTCCATTTATTTCTAATTTTTGGTTTTCTTACTGGTTACAGTTCGGTGTACCAATGAAGTGGGTGGGTGAATTGCAGATATATATCACTAATCTATGCTAACCTATCCTAGATAGGAGCAATTCTAAAGTAACTGGTGAGTTATAAGGCAACCAAAACTTTAAATAAATTTAATATAGTTAGTTATTTAAAAAGAGAAAGATCGGAAGTAATAGTATACATACGTGTATAATCAGATTAGTATAGATTACAACAACATATACTGTAATAACTCACAAAAATCAAGACATTGAAATATTCAAAGGAATATGAATAACTGTAGAATATCAAAGATTGTATAAGAATTAGTCTACAACAAAAAAAACATTCTTATAGTCCATAGAAACAACAAGTATCTTCACTTGAAATAGTTCAAAGCTTCGATCGGTTTCTATACAAAATTCCTTCTATAACAAGTTGGCTTTGAGGGATTCTCAATACTAATTAACACCATATAAGTTCTTGAAAAATTTCTTGGGTCTATACAATGCTTGAAAAGCCAAAAAAAAAAGATCCATGTTGAAGGAGTCTCTAGCCTATTTCATACAAAGAGTAGTAACTCCTAGTTGTATGTTCCCTGTATTATTGAAGAGGCAGTTACAAACTTGTTCACATTCCCTTTTCTCATTATAAGTGGAAAAAAGGAAGAAATTTTAGGTAGTTAGGAAAATGATGAAAGGAAAAAAATTGTTTGTCCTTTTCCTATGAACTTTTTCTCCAGAGATAAGTTGTACGGACTTCCAATTGGTTATATAGTGACTCAATCCTCCTGTAAGATAGTTTTTCCATCATAGCTTCAATCATGGAAATGCTATCATCCAGGGCACTCATATATTTTTCCGGTCTTGTCATAAAATCTTGTATCATAGTGTTAAGCTTCATCTATTGTAGTAGATGCTAATCAATAAGATCGATAGAGACAAAGGTTGATGCTTCAACTATTTGTCTCCTTTGACTCGTGCTTTCCTAGATTTCATTCACTAACTCTTCCATGACCAAAATTTTCCCAAGTTCATCTAATCTTGGGAGACGACCATTCCTTATAAACTCCTGGGAAGTGTTTTGATTCCTTGAATATATCCCCATTGCCTTGGTTACTTGTTTGTCTACCCATTTCCCTACCTGTTGGCGATGATATAATGTATATAGGTCTGTCTTCCTTGTTGATTTCGAGGGTATATAAAACTCCAGAGGAACATCCAGATTCTCCGATATCCATGTATCAATTCCTGGTATACCTTTCTGGATAGTGTTGTGTTGTGTCAACTACATTTGTATTCGGTCATTTTATCAATAAATGTTGCAACCACATTTTGGAATAGATGCAGATTGGAATACATATCAATGATGGAAACTTCCAGATCATTCCTCACTTTTTCCAAAATGGTTTTAAAATTGAGAAGACTCCTTTCATCAATCTTAACTTGTTGGAACCTCTCTTATAACTCTTTGATCCTCATTTCCTTTTCTTCGTTCTGCTGGAACAACCTCTGTATATTGTCCACAGTTGCATCCATGAATTCCAAGATTTCCCTAATTGTTTCCTCAGGTTCTTCCTTGACATCTCCCATGATGGGGACTTGAGTCACTATTGATAAAGGAGCTTCTTCTGTTGTTGGAACCTTTTTTACTCTTTCTTGTACGATTCAGTCAGTTTTACTATCGTATGTGAAACTGCATAGATCCAATATTTCGGCTGAACTAAAAGGTTCCCAAGGTCTGAGACATAAACCAATACTCGTTTTTTCTTCTCCTATGCATGCGGTGGATGCTCCAGCGACATCCAAATCCATCAGGTATGTGTCACCCTCTCTATCATCTACATTCTTCTTTTTCCTTTCTTCTTCAACAACTTTATCCTATGCTTCCCTTTGTACTAATTTTGTTTCTATTATTGTTGCTTCAACTAACACTTTTTCTTTTTCTATGGAAGCTTTAACTTCGACCTCCAGTTTTTCTTTTTCTTCATTTTCTTCCATGGTCTTTCCTTTGTCAGCTTCTATTTTTTGTTTCTTTTTAGAATCATTCCTTCTCTTCAATACCTTTTCTTTGTCTCTTCTCTTTTTATTAGTTGGTGCTTCTTCATCCTCTTCCATGGAACCTGAATGAGTTAAGACATATATGGGGGAATATCTCTCAACTTCATCTCTCTCTGCATATTTTCTGAATGCCTCGACTCTTGCATCTTATTCATCTGCGATCCTACCTTTTGGTTGACCCTGACTACTGAAAATGACCTCATCATAAGTCATGGAATTTTGATGTACTCCTTCTTCTTCCGAGAACTCAATGGTGTACTCGTATGAGAGTCTCATGCTATGAAAATGCTCTTTGAATATTTTTTTGGGGTTCTGCCTCCAGAATCTTTCCTCTCCAAAATGGTAGGAAATTAAGACATCTACTTCCACCTGATCTTGTTTGGTGCTTTCAAATAAGTAGTTTCCAATGTAAATATGAATGGAGGCCAAATGTTTTTCTTTTATCTATATAACATTCCTCTGACCCCATGTATGATGGTTTGATATTCCACTTCCTAGAGTACAAGCTTGTCAGGGACAAACTGAGGAAGTATATGAGGTGGTTTCATTGCATAGTATATCCTTATATATGTACCATGTTAGATTAAATACCAATCCCCAATCATTCTTATAACTACTATGGCCTTGTCGGTCAGAGAAGGTGGGGAGGTGCAAAAAATAAACTCGTACAGTGGGGCAAGGAAGTGTTCACATATCCTTTGATAATTTGTTCGATATTTGTGCTCCCAAATCACCTTGCAGTAGATGTGGATAGTGACGTCAATGAGAAACCAACTCCATCCCATGTTTGGGTACTTGTGAGCAATGCACATTATGTATAGAAGATATGAAGACATATGGAAATTGGGAAAGATTCCTGGTTGTGATTGTGTAACTGTAGAAATAACATCTTTGAGATTCTTAGACAATATGTCTACCCAGTTGAATGAGGTCCCTACATCTACATAGAAATAAATTAAGGGCATATATGACAAGGGAAAGTGGGTTGCATTTTGTTCCACGTACAACCTACACAACATGGATACCATTTATTGGTAGGGTATTCTTAGATTGGTTGTGGGTTATCGACTCTTGGGATGATATTTGAACTTCTTATCTTCTTTGTACCATGTCGAGAATAAATATTTTGGTGTGAGATCCCACTCGTTGAGGAGTTGACCATTTAGATTTTTGTTTCCATTCTCAATATGGTAACAATTAGCTAAATTATCGGGCCTAAATGCAGCTATCAGTTATTTTCTTGCATTAAATATGTATCTACTATCTACTTTTATGGTTTTCAAAATCCAATAAATGGCATCCGCACAAGGGAAAACTGTTGTATGTAATTCCACTCTGCAAATTCATGATTTTGTGGTTTTCCTAAACACCTGGAGCTCATATGGCTCCTTTTCCTCCAAAGAAGTTTTATTTCTTAAACATATAATATACTTATCCCCATTTCAAATTTTCTACATATTTTCCTAGAAGTCCCGACATATCATCATATATGGTCCCAACACTTTCTATCTCTATTATCTGTTGCGAGCTTCCAGATGGCTCAACTCCTCTTAGTTTCATCGTCGTCTTATTTCATGGTGACATGTTTGAATCTGCAGACAGGATAAATTTAGAACATGTTATTTGGAAACAGTTAAATAATCAGATAATTATAAGAATTAATGGAAACAAGTCATGGAAAGCTGCTTCTCGTAAATTTCAAGTTAATAGTAGACAACACTCAACGCGATTTTGGAGTGAAAATCTTGGGAATCATCCTATAAAAGTAAAATTAGAGAAAAATAAAACAACTTCCTTAATGTAGATCGGAGGAGTTAGCAATAACTCCTCTGAGCATATCAGAGGAGTTAGTAACAACTCCTCCAAGCACATCGGAGAAATTGTTAGTAACTTCTCTGATACATATTCAGAAGGGTTAATCATTGTTTTGGGGTGTTTGGAGCATTTAAAAGGAACTCCTCCAACCGTATCAAAGGAGTTAAAAGTAACTCCTTTGATATGATCAGAGGATTTTTTTTCAATTATTTTGAACAATGTGTGGAAGAGTTGATGTCAATTCTTCCGAGGATATCAGAGAAGTTAGTAGTAACTTCTTTGATATGATCGAAGAGTTACTAAACAAGTTTTCAAATGAGTTTTTTCTGCAAACACAAAGAATGACAGGGAACACTACATCTAGTCTAGAGGAGGATGAGGGATGTTTAGGGATCACTTAGTTCAAGCCTCTATGCCTTAGATGAGTTTGGAGGGGGTTGCAATGTTTAAGAGAGAATATTAATAAGTTGATTGTAGTTTAAGAAGGGGAGGAAGGGTCGATTGTTTGTGTACTCTATATCCAGGAGTAGATTGAAAACCAGTCTAAGACTGGTGAAAATGGAAAGGGCTTGGTGAGGGTGAAGTGAAGAATGGACGGAAACGGATAATTACGGTCTAGGGAAAAGGGGAAAGAAAAACCAAAACAAAAAACAAAACCTAACCCTACCTTAAAGAAAGGTAGAGGAGGAGGTAACCTTACCCTGATAATGTGTCCACATGTTGGGAATGGATTTGGGGGGGGGGGTGTGGTGGAGAACGACGTTCAACTTGGCTCCTTTGTTCTCCATTTTTATTTTTCAATTACAAATAGTCGGATAACAATAGTCTTAACCTCATTTCATTTTATGTATCCTCATTGTTAATTAATGGAATTTAATGCGGTAGTTGGGTAGGTTAGGTAGGAGGTGTTAAGAACAAGTTTATTGACTAGTTCAAAAGAGTTAAAGGTAACTCCTCCGAATATATCAGAGGAGTTAGAAGTAACTCCTCTGATATGATTGGAGGAGTTTTCCTCAACTTTTGCAATAACACTATGTGTTAGAATGACTGAAATGAACTCCTCTGAGCTGCTCAGAGGAATTTTAAGTAACTCCTTCGAGCTACTTGGAGGAGTTTGAAGTAACTCCTCTGAATTGCTCGGAGGCATTTGAAGTAACTTTATCGATCAAATTTTAAAATTCAACATTAAGTGTTTTCTCATTTTCCAAGTGAAACATGAATTACCAAAATAATCCTTTAAATGAAGAAGGGACTTATGAGGTTTTCTCTTGGGTTCAAAAATAAGGAGGCTCCATTTTTTAGGGAAGTATCAAAATAGAAGGTAAAATGGAGATTTGTAGTTCCTGTCACAACACAGCCATAAAAAAACTTATCCAACAACAATTATGAAAGACTTGGTTGAGGGTGTAATAACTTTTACTACTCCAAGGGTTAGAACAAGAATAACTATGAAAAAGGAAGAAATTACCAACAATATTCATAAACTCCTTACCAATTCCAATAGAAAACATGCAAAACCCTTCTCTACCAAGAATATTCCATCAACATGCAAAAGAAAATCCTCCAAAAAGGTAGCACACCACTTTATCTCCACAATAAATAAGAAAAGCATCCATAAATTTGAAAAAGAGAGAGAGAGAGTGAGAGAGAGAGAGAGACCAAATTCTCGAAGAGAGTGCAAATTTCAAGTATGTAATTCTCAAGTGAGAGTTATGATGAAATGAAATGTCTTAGGCATTCTTTTATAGGAGGCCTTTAAATTATTTTGTCCACATATGATTAGGGTAAAACACAATTAGGGAGGTCGACCTCCTCTAATTTCCCCTTTACAATTCAAATTTAATTTTACACAAGAAAGAAAAACCTAAAATATGACGCCATACCCCCTAGGGGTGACGTTTTGGCACATAGGTCTAGTCATTGAGAAATTTGAGGGAGTCGGTGGGCCTCCAAAGGCCATGTATTCCATGATTTAGGGTTCCTCCTAATCAAAGCATTCCAAATCTTCATCAAGTCATCACCACCATCATTAAACCCTAGCCTCCAATGTGATGTCAAGCCCTAAAAGAGGACTTTTAGACCTTCCAAGGTCAAACCTTGGGATAAGGGGGGCTAGTTATCATCGTTCAAGATGTCTTCTCATGCCTCCAAAAGAAATGGTCACCATCTATATGCTCCCAAGGTGTGGGTTATGGCATCCACTATGTGGGATTCATGCCCCACTGAAGGCTCAAGCTAGGCTTGTTCCTCCACAAAAGTCCACCAAGAAAGGTCCTACAAAGACAAAGGGATTCTCCCTCCAAGGGTATCAAGTCAAACACATCATGCCAAGTGAAATCACTTTTAATACAAGAGCCACCTAAACATGTGCATCAAAACTACCTTTTCAAATTAAACAAGTTCTCAAAGATCCTATGCAATTTGCCAAATTTAGGTATGGGAGGGGTGTCATAATACCCTATTGGGTGAACCAATTCCTTCAATAGGGAATGCTCCCAAGGATATTCCTTTCTAAGTCATTTAATTAATGTGAGGTGGATGGGGGTTTAGATTTCTAGGTTTTTTGCTTCATGACATACAAAGGCTTGTATTGTCTCATTTATGGGTGCCTTTATTGAGGTCTAGCCACATCCATTTCTCTCTTTTTGTTTTCAAAGCATATTTTTTCCAAGCCCTTTATTATTTATCCATTTACTTTGCATGTGTAACCAAGTTTAAGAAAATAAGGGGAAATAAAAAGGAAATTTTTATCCCACAAATGATCTACCTTGGTAAACATGTTTTTATGAAGACTTTCCAGGTTGAAGTCAATAAGGGGCACTAAAAAGGAAATGCATAGCCCACAAAACACTCTACCCTGAATGATGATCATTATTTAATTAGTTATTATTATGGGTCCCTTTAGTTTCTTATGAGAAGTGTTTCATTTCTTTTGGGATCCCAGAGTGATCTTCTATTGCATGATGTTTCTTTTTAGGGCACCTTCGAGTCTAATGGCTCCTTCTTCCCATGAAATGAGGTGCATGCCTTTCTTGGGTCAATAGGCCAGAAAACCTAAAAGATGGGAACATAGAAAGGGAAGAGATGATGTAAAGTGGTAAGTATGAGTGGGGATGGTACAATGACCCTTTGAGGAGACCCTCAGTTGCAACCCTTTCCCCAAGGGCAGCCACTTACTAAGAGACCATGACACTCGCCAAAGTGAAATAGGGGAAAAAACATAATATCCAAGCAGTCATTCTATAATCAAGAGAATCTCTAATGCAACATATTCAAATGCCTCAAGTATTAAGGTGATACTCAACATGATACCTAACTTGTTACCTCATGGTGCAAGACCCACTATATTCCAGAAACAAGTTTATGTGGTGAATTCCATCATGATGAATCAGATAAGTATGTTGGTGAAGAGGGTCTCCATCTGTGTACTGTAGACATTGTCAGTCAATGAATCGCTCGATACTCCATGTCTGCAACCTGGGGGCCTCAAGACACCATCTCCTTAGTTATTCCTAGAAATGGGGGATAACATATGGATCCTACTTGGGGACATGTACTCCTCATAGAGTGCATGAGAACCTTAAAATCTCCTGGTGGACAAGTTCCTACACACACTAAAACAACAAACTGTAAAATCTGGGTCAGCTCACTCACCCTTTGCTCATATAATCAAAATCCAAAACTTCAAAATTGAAAACTAATTCGTTAATCCCTAGAAAAATCCCCATGTTCAATATAAACCCCCTTATTAAGCCCTAGATATTGAATTATTACATTTCTAGTAGGTCATCTAGAATGTAATGTCCCCATTTTTGGATTCCCCTACCTTGCAGTTGGAGGTGACCTTATGAGTTTATCTCAGCCCGACCAGAGGATTAAAATGAGGATAATAGTGAGCTTGGGAAATTTGGATAAGCCCAAACTAGCCCATTCACCATCTTTCATCATCAATATTATTTCCGCACAATTCACGCTTGGTTCCGTGGCATTTCGACTATTTCGGTAATTTTGGGTTATTATTGAGCATATTTTAATTAATTACACTAAAGGTACTATTTGGAGCTTGTTACTTGGACAAATAACTTAGTGTAATAGCTCATTGGAATCGAGGAGAAAATGTCTATAGGATAGGATGATTGTTATCACTGAAATTTCGTCCACACATGGTTACAAGAACTCAGCATCGTCAAACAGTGATGAAGTCATCCATGGACCTGAATTAATACCACAGCATTCAAAAAAGGTCAAAAACTATACAAAGTAGTGAAAAATTGAAGAGCACTTTGCAGACATTGGGTGCGCGCACACATGCACGGAACACAAACGTAGAAATTTCGCACAGGCGCACGATGCACGATTGTTAGCACAAAAAGTCGCGCACCTGCTAAACGACGCATTTATGGAAGTGGTCGGCCTCCCAACCACTTATGGTTCAGCTCCCAATCCGATTTGACCCTCAAATCTAGGCTAGATCCGACTGGTGGGCTGGTCAAAGACCTAATAATGCCCTAATTGGCCTCTTTTCACACTACAAAACAGTTAAACAATAACCCAAATGAATGTTATAAAAAGACATGGATGCACCTCATTTTCTCAAGGAATTCAAAGTAATGTTATGTTGCCTCTATTGTTTTTAGGACTCCATCCTTGACACAAGCATATTGGCACCATTACATTGGACAATCCACCTCACCATTGAGTGGATTTGTAAAGAGTTCTTTCATCACCATTTTCCATTTTTCTTTGTTGTAAGAAGAGCTAGCTAGTGAGAGTTCAAGAGCCTTCCCTTGGAGGAAGAAGGGACTCATTGTCCCCTTTCTTCTTGGTGCTTTGTTTTCACTAATAGATCAGCCTCAAACATTGGTGACATGGGTCTTATGGTTCTTTTTGTTTCTATGTCCCGATGCTCATGAATTTAGTTTTTATTGCATTTCTTAGTTTAACTCTTAATTCTAGTTTTTGGTTTTCTTTATCTAACTCTTTTCTCTACAACTGTCCTGCTCAACAGACCCAACTGAGCTTGCAAGCACCTCTATTTTTCTCACCAAGGTGACAAAAGAGGTGCAACAATGATGAAAATTGACTTTCAATGGTCAGAGAAGACATCAAGGTGAATTAATCCTGGGAAACCCTCAAGGGGAATAAAACCCAACAAAATCCTGGGAAATATTAAATATGAAAAAAAAGTCACTTGAGGGGAAAAAGGTGAAAAGGGGTATAAAAGAGAGATAGGGGATCATATTCTCTCATTATGTTGGTGATAATTTTCACTTACATCTTTGAGCTCTGATAGCTTGAGTGTTTTGAGGGTTTTGACTAGACAAACCCTAGAGATCAACACAAAGGTGAAAGATCCCTCCTTTCCTGATCCAAGCTTGTCCAAGGTGGCGAAATATCCCACCCTCACCATTCTATTTTAGTTCATATGCTTTTCTTGCATTATTTGTGGAGAGGGGCATAACTGTTGGAGGATTTTTGCAGAAAATGGCACATTTTCCAATCAAGGAGGATTTGATTTGGCTTATGGAAGTGCTATCTTGAAGAGATATGAGTTGGAATGTGCTTTGCACACCTGGAGTGAATTTTCTTGGCATTCCATGAGGTTTTCTTCTCCCATATTTATTTATCATCATAGATGGGAGTGTTTTATACAAGAGGGCTCACTTGGGGTAGAGATATATATTGATTGGAGATCATATCTTGCATATACAGTCAGGGAAAATCATCATTTGAGTCATCCATATTCTTGCATACATATTATCATAATTTTATGGAGGTTTTAAGGTCAGATATGAGGGGGGCGTGTTAAGGTTTAAGATATTATTAGGTTTCTTTTCAATTTACTAGATAACCATAGCATAGATAGGATTACTGAGAGAAACACAATCACAAGAGTCCACAAGCATTTATCATGGGAAACCCTCAAGGGGAATAAAACCCAACAAAACTTCTTTAATATAGATTCAATAACCAAGTACAGTACCATAATAACTCTCTCTACGAGAGACAAACTACCATGATGCTAGAACGGAAAATAATCAAAGACTAGAGAATATCCTCTCCTAAGCAATGCACCTCTCTCTCTTCCTTCTTATGACAACTGGTAACTACAACTTCCTTCAATACTTTCTCACTAGATGAGTGATCTAAGTGAGTGAACAAATGAGTGGATGGGTTCCTTTATTTATACAAACTGGAAAGCCTTGAAAGAAGGTGTCTCTTCACTGGTAGGGACGACTTGTCTTTATGGGTGGTTAGAACCACTTTAATTTTCCTAGGGGCCTACATATTAATTTGCATATTACAATTAGGGTTTGACCAATACGCAAAAGGGGATTTGGTCAATTACAATGCTCGACATGATCAATCCACAATAAAAATATTCTTTGTAGTTACACAATATTTCAACACTCCCTCTTAACAAGAAGGATATTCTTTATCTTTTGACAGGTCACTAGAAGTCATCATCAACTAAACAATATCATCTGGGCAATATCATCAACTGAACAACAACATCAACTGGACAACAACATCAACTAGATAATATCATCAACTAGGTAACAACATCAACTGGATAACATGAGGCATCAATATAAACCACTTGGTCATCTGGCATCACAATCACTGACTAGTTCTCCATGAATCCATATTAAAGAATTTTTTTCTCTTTATCTTCACGCAGAAGATACTCTTTCTTTCTTTCATCTTCACGCAGAAGATATATTATCTTCACACAGAAGATATCTATGCGTTTTTCCATTCCTTTTATCTTCTCCCTTTTCTTGTAGTCATCTATCTCACCCATCCACTGGGGAGGACTACTACCATAGCTTCACTCCTAGTCATCCCACATGAACTAGAGAAGCTAAGATGCTAGCCTAGGCAAGACTAGACTCCCCTTCCATGATCCATGTAGGATCATGGCACAAACCTCAAGAGCCAACTAACCATTCCACATGATCAAGGTTTGTGTTCCAGGCTACTCAATCCTTATCCAGAGGAGAGTATCTTCCCGCTGCCCCTTGGAGAAACATCCACACTCCTCTCTATGAGGGTGGTCACACCCCTCTCTACGAGGGTATTTTAGCATGTCCCTATAGTATCCAAAAATCAACACTTGGACAGAGGCCAACCTTGGAAAATTTATCATTCCCATTCTCTACAAATGTCTCTTCTCTTTTCCTTCTCTATAAAGGTCTACCTGTGGGATTTCTCATTCCTTCTCTACGAAGGTCTCTTTTGTAATATCCTGGGTGCCTTCTTGAGTTCCAACATTTCTTTCTTTCTAACTTCATACTGGATCAACCTGCTCCTTCTGCATCTATAAGAACGGTACTAGAGCAACTTGCAATTACCTACATCTCATCAACTATATATGAGTATCCATCTTTCTCTTCATCTTGAACATTTTTGTTCTGCATCTTTAGGAGCCTCCTTCTCCTATATAAATAATGGATACTGTCAGGTCTTTACTGATTGTCACCATAGAATAAGTCCTTCTCATGATGTCTAACTTCTTCAAGTCAAGGCATAAGTTATTTCTTCTGAGACCTGTAAACTTACTTACAATATGTTTTCTGAGATATGTCACTTAGCCAATCAGTGAGTAACATAAAGCAGTAATCAAATAAAACTATATCATGATTTCTATCAGAGTAGTACACATCTTTTCTTAAGCAAAACTTGTTCAACCATGTACACATATGAAACTCTAATCATGAATAAGACTTTTGAACTCTTTTTCACTCTAGCTATGAAATTACCAAATTTTCCCTTACTATCATAGTTAAACACATACCTTTGTCACTCTCATGAGTGATCATACCTGAAATAAATATTTTATCTCTTTCTTTATCCTCTTCTTTGATAAGTCTGCATAGACACTGAAGTAAAATGAGGTTAATTAACATTATCACAAAAATCTAACTTGTAATGATAAAGTATTAAAGTAAAAAAGATACTAAAAATAAACATGAATACTTATCTTTTGTTTTTGTGTGGGGAGGCTCCATGGACTCCACCATTTGCTATCTTTTTTCAGATCAACTATATTCAACTTAAAGTACATATTTCTCAATTTCTACTAAATCTTTCTTTGAGGGAGGAGATTCCTCTTTCTCTGCCACATGTGCTTGATGCTTTCTTTTCCTTTTTCCTTGAGGATAGTCATAGGAAAAGTGTCCCAAATTTTGACAGTTGTAGCATCTGATCTTTGAAACATATTTCTTCTTATCTGAAACTCTTACGAACTTATCTTCTTTATTGTTCTTCCTGAAGGAACTTCTTCTGTTCTTTTGAACTATAAGAGATTCTTCTTCGTCAACAATTAATCTCTTCTATTGGTCTGCAAGTCTAGATTCTTCGTGTGTGCAATCTTCCCATAACTTATCAAACTTTGGTAACTTGCTTCTTGCACACACTCCTTGTAAAAAATGAATCCAAAATGTTGGAAACCCATTTAGGGTTGTGGTTACAAGCTATTTGTCACTAATGACATCTCCAATAGTTGCAAGTTGATCTCTAATATGAGAAACTCTCATAAGATAGGATGAGACAGATTCTGAGTTTTCCATCTTCATATTACGAAGATGATTTCTTAAGGCAAGATTTTGGCTAATGTATTTGCTTTCATATAACCCGTTGAGTGATTCATACATTTTCCTTGTTGTCTGTAGTTCGGATATATGAGGGATCAAGTGATCCTTTATTGAATCTGACACGATTCTCTTTTCTTTGTTTTCATTCTTCTTGTGCTTCTGGTACACCCACTATAACATGTTCTAGGAGATCATTCTCATCTAGAATCATCTGCAACCTATGCTTCCAAGATTTGAAGTTTTCATATCCTTCTAGCCTGTCTTCTACCCTCATACCGGTAGCCATTCTTTCTTGCAGTAGAAACCCTAGCCCTTCGAGCTATAGAAATAATAAAAAAATCAAATTTCTTGGATATGAAAATTGAACTCACCAAAATATGCATTGGACTGAGGCGAGTATGCTGGTATAGTCAGTTTCTGAAAATTCCAATTTTTGACCCTTGAAACTGGACTTGCGAAATTATGGACTGGTACTTCTGGTAATTCTGGTTTTCTGGTACCAATGAAAACTAGGGTTTCACTTTCTAGGAGTTATATTCACTGAAAAGGTGTGCTCAAGATGCCAAAAGATTCACTAGGTTAGGGCACACTTTTATAGATGGTTTTTAGGCAAAAATTCCTCTCAGACAAAAATCTTTAATTTTCTTGTACGACAATAGTGACATTTTTCTTTATCTAGTGAAAGATGCTCTCTTCAGTTTATCTCTGAAACCATGTTAAGGTTTAATCTATTATTAGGTTTCTTTTCAATTTACTATATAACCATAACATATATAGGATCACTGAGAGAAACACAATCACAAGAGTACACAAGCATTTATCCTGGGAAACCCTCAAGGGGAAGAAAACCTAGCAAAACTTCTTTAATATAGATTCATTAACCAAGTACAGTACCATAATAACTCTCTCTCTACGAGAGACAAACTACCCTGATGCTAGACCAAAAAATAATTAAAGACTAGAGAATATCCTCTCCCAAGAAATGTGCCTCTCTCTCTTCCTTCTTCTGGTAACTGGTAACTGCATGTTCCTTCAATACTTGTGCACTATATGAGTGATATAAGTGAGTGAAAAAATGAGTGGTTGGATTCCTTTATTTATACAAACTGGCAAGCACTGAAAGGAGGTGTCTCTTCACTGGCAGGGCCAACTTGTCTTTCTGGGTGGTTAGAACCACTTTAATTTTTTGGAGGATGACTTCTTAATTTGCATATTACAATTAGGGTTTGACCAATATGCAAAAGGGTATTTGGTCAATTACAATGCTTGACATGATCAATCCAAAAAAGGGGATAAGAATATTCTTTTCAGTTACACAATATTTCAACAGGATGAATATCTATGGATCGCTCCATCCAGTGAGGGCACAAATTATCTAGAGAAGACACCAGATTTCAGTAAGGGAAAGAAATTGGTATTACAGATACTTTATATGCAACTTGTGGATGCATATTGGACTCATTATCTTTGATTTATATTGAATCTTGGAGTCACCTACAACCACATATTCTATCTTCTTTTTTATTTTCAAATCTTCTCTTCTATTGTACTGAGATTAGCTATATAATAAATAAATTTAGATATGATATGTTGTGGCTATTATATTGTGTTATTCCTATTTGTATATTGTTGTTATCAATCATTTCTTTCATGTAAACCATTTACTTTCTAGAAAAAAAAAAAACAAAAAAAAAACCATAGTGCAACTCAAGAAGAAAAAACTTACAAATTGTTTGATAAAATATCACAATCAAGAACACAAAATTTCAAGGGTCCTCTAGAAGATCCACTTGGGAATCTTATAGTGGTATCAAAGAAAATATTCCTCCCAACTTGAGGGGTCTTAAATAGGGAGAATTTTTTTTGAACAATGGTATTGTTAATATTGTCCAGTTGGGGAGATGTTTTGGATAACAAATTTCACCATCCTCAACAATTTATAACAACTAGACAACGCTCTATTTCGGGAGTAGATTTTACGTACTGAATATCACTTACATTTTAGACCTTTGAGAACCATTGTACCAACAAAATTTTCATAAATTTAATATCACCTACAACCAACAAGAAAGGATCATGTCATAAGGTTAGAACCGTGTACACACAATGTGTTTTACAAAACACTCGAACCATATATGAAAAACAATTAGAGCATCTCGGTTAGGGTATCATTTTAGTGGTCTAGGAGGATGGATACCCTAGAAAATATTAGGGTAAAACTTTTGCAAGACTTGTATAGAACATCAGAGAATAATAAGAAGGAATTTTCAGCATTGAGCGAGTGGATGTCATAACAACGTAAGAAGAATTTTGCAGCGGACAATAAATTGGAAAAAACACTTCCTAAAATTTAGGAGAAAAAGTCTCAAATTTGGAAAACTTATCAAGAGAATGAGAAAAGAACATTAGAATGGTATGAAGGGTTACAGAGGATATGGGAAGCTATGAAAAATAAAGAGGAAATCAAAGCCAAGGTAGTCATGGCATTGGAGAAGTAATTGCATGTTAGTGTATTGACAAGGCCATAGATTGACTCTGGGAATGAGCATACACCAATCTATGATAAGGACGTGTGTGATGAGGATGATAGGATAGAATCATTGGACACACTATTAGAGGGTTGTGAGATGAGGAAATGTGGTGGATAGGAGGATGGCACATCATATCATGAGGACGAGTTGGAATCTTCACCTTGTGATGAGGTTCAAGATGATTTGTGTGCGGATACACCTAAGGGAAATAGAGCATTGACACAAGGAGGTTCATCTTTTATCAAGGACTCACCTTACACGATGTGCATATGGGTGATGATTAGATTAGTGCAGTGGATTTCAGTGAGTACGATAATGAGGGTTCCAAATTTGGTCCTAGGAGCAATATTGGTGAGTCGGTATGTCATCACGATGGAGATGTTAGCTTGTATGAGTCACATTATTTGGTAGGGTAGCTGAAGGTTAGAGAGGATATGATCATGGAAGCCATGAGACACCTAGATGATACACATGCACTAGTGGCTGAGTATTGTTGGAGAGCCATGATGGCACATGATATAGTGGGAGGAGATTTTTCCATTATGGACTTTCAGACACTCAGAGAGAGAGTGACGGTGATGAAGTCCAAATACCAACATATCCTTATGGATATAGATCATATTCTCATACTTGGTGAGATGTACAATGATGCGCTTAAGGGAAAGGATGAGGAAGTTGACAGACTTACCCAAGAGCTTGAGATTACCCAAAATTCTTTGAAGAGCATGCAAAAGTCCCTTAAATAATCAGGGATACAAGTTGAGCAGATTTGTATGGGGTTGATTTGGGTACATCTCTCATCCTCCACATTAGAAAGTCAATCATATATGACATCCATATCGTGAGAGGATATGAGTGGAATTTATTATTTGACAGAGGAGCCTTGTGTGATGGTTGAACATGAGGAGAATTCAGGTATGCAGATGATTGTGTAATGATCCCAAGCCATTATGCCAGGATCATCACGGTTTTGGTGTCTTTTAAAACTTTTTCTGGTTGTGGTATTTCGTCAAACACTTTGCTGACCTACTTGTTAGATGTGTTTACTTGCTGAATGGCCTCTTGATTTCGGCCTTAGGGTTTATTGATATGTTATATATGTGTGTTGCAACAATAAACAAGAATGTATAACCATGGAACATACCTCAACCATATGCAATATGATAGACAAGCCAAAACATCTCAAATCTGCTTTTATTCATGAAATAGAGAAACCTGCTATAATGAAGATGTCGATATGGAATGCTCAACAGAGGGCCAAGAAGATAGACAATAGAGCTGCTACAAACTGCTCCAATAGAAGACTACAATAAGCCTCCAAAGGCTGGATATACAATGAAGACTGACTACAAGTAGATCTAGGTCGTAAGAATGCTAAACCCCCTAGCAGGAAGGTGCCATGCCTTGTTGGATAGCTGAAGCTCCTCAACGATTTGGCCTTGCTGCCAAAAGTGTCCAAACACCTCAAGAAATATGCCAAATGATAGATCGGGCAACTGTAAGGATAACCCAGGTGCCCAAATCTCCAAAGTCACTCTCAAACCCTGTGGATCTGAACTCCTCCACTGAATGGTGCGCCCCCCTGGATGCCTGAAACCCTAGATAATTCGGCCTGGGTGAATGAGGACTCCAAACCTCCTGAAACTCTCCAAAATGATAGATCAGGCAATCATAAACCCGTGGAAGAAGTTTTAAGGTCATATATGAGGTATAGCCTCCTATATCTGCAAATCACTGAATCACCAAATCGTCCTCTCTCTCCCAAAGCCATCCCAACCTGTAGATGATGATCTAACTGTGGTAACTCCTCAAGAATGGACTAGATCTGATGTCCAAAGCCCTGCAACGAATACCCAGGTGATAGAATCTCCAAAAGCCCCACCAATCACTTGCAATGAATCTCTCTCCAAGAATGGTGTGCCCCCCCTTGCTGGAAACCCCCAACTGGTGTGCCCTCTCTCTATCTGCACAAGTAACTGATGTGGAACCCTCCTGCAACTAAGTAGATATGGAACTAGAATGGTGTGGGAGAGTATTGCATCTTCGATACCAATCTTGGGACAAGCTAGGTGGAATATTTTACCACTGAATTGTCCTCTAGGGTTTGTTAAGTCAAAACCCTCAAAACCCCCAATGTTGGGCTTACTAGCTAGAAGCCAGATATGAAAATATGATCATACATGAATGAATGAGTAGAGGCCCTTACCTTTCCTTTATACTTTTTGGATCACTTTGTCCCTCCAAAGTGACTTTCATTTTATTAATATTTAATTAATTAATTAAATCACTTTAAATAATTAATTAACCTTTTTACCTCTGAAAAGCTCCTTATTTCTCCTCGTGGCTTCCCTGGCCATTGAAAGTCACTTCTCACCATCCCATCCTGTAGTGTTTCTTCTCCTGATTCCAATGAGATATTACACTGAGAGATTCCTCCAAGTAATGTGCCCAAAATGACATCTTCAGTGAATTTAATTGACGTATAACCCAAAATAGTCAAAATCATGGAAATCGTTGGAATGCAATGGAACCAAAGACAACCTGTGCGAAATGGATCATAATGATGAAATATGATGAGAAATGCAAGATGGACCCCACAATGCCTCTCAACAACCTCTGTACTCGCTATAACATCCATCTGGCTACTCTGGTCATCATAAACCTCTGCATTGTGATGATGTCCCAAAGTGGGGACATTACAGATTGTAGAGAGGTATGACTGAGAGGTTTTTGATTATGCACATGCTTTTCATTTTGGTGATCAGGAGTTGCTTCTTTCAGAGATCCCATTGATGTCTCAAGTCATGATCACTGATGAGATAGTTGAGCATATAGCTTGTGGACCATCCAACAGGAAAGTATATGCATCCAAGGATTGTGGTTGTGGGAACATGTATATTACAGATGAGGACACATCCATTTGGGATTTAGGTTCAGTTAACACTAGTGTAGTGTTTGATACAATGACACATACAAGATACATAATGATATGCAGTGGTATACAACGATCTAAAGTGGTGTCCAATGGTATGCAATGTTATGCAGAGGGGGACAATGATACACAGTGGGAGACAATGGAGTTCATGGGAAAGTCATTCTCACGTGTGATAGAGCATGGATGGTATAGAGGAGGATGATCCACTCTTTTGCAGTAGTATGGGGACCCTGGAGGATATATTATCAACTACTATAGTGTTTGTGATTATGGAGGGAGTATGGTTGACCATCTGTCTAAGGCGACACCTTTGGAGGCATGAAATGGCATGGGAGTAGCGTGGAGTTTGGGTGACTATTCATATATTCCATTACAACATAGGGATGAGTTCCATGGAGCAGTACACTCCTCAAGGATTGATATTCGATTGGAATATCACCAAGGTAGGGTCAGTGAGCAGGATAATCACACGACTATTCTTAGGTATCTTTATGAGTTTTTGGCCATGCCCTTGGGATTGATCAATGCACCTACCACTTACTAGATTTTCCTGTAGTTGCAAAGGTTTATGTTTTTGTTCCTTGATGCTCTTAGTATATACAATAAGACATGGAAGGATCCCTTGAGATAGTTGTATGAGACACAGGGAATTATAGACACAACAAGGAGTTATTATTTAGGGCATGTGGTCAGTGCATAGGATGACATGGATAAATTTAGCGATGACACGATCTACTACAGGGGTGACACATATTTAGTCCCTGAGGCCACACTTAGGGAGATGATCATGAGGGAGATGCATGATACACCTTCGATAGGAATTTATGGGGACTTGTATGAGCATGAGGTACCAAAAATGGCAAAGCTACTTTAAAGGAAGGCATCTAGACTACAGGTGTTGTTAGAGTACATTATTAGGAGTAGGGATAACATTTTTCTCTATGTGATTTGGCAGGATCGTGACATATTAGCATGCATGGAGTTGATTAATAGTATCTGGTTTCCATCAGTTGATTGCATACATGGATAAAAGATGAGGCTTGATTGAATTCCAATAGTTATCAATGTAGCATAACAACAATCAATGGGCCTTGGGAATGGTGGACATCCAATTTGGTGGTGGGATCTAGGAACATCTGATTGATAGATTTCTTCAAATGATGATGTTCAATAGAGTTGTGACAGTGATTGGTATTCTTTATTTTTGGGATTTCAGTAGAGAGGAAGTTGAGACTTACTCTATATGGAAGGATAGAATTTATTTTTTGATGCCCAGGATTGAGACTGATAGTGGATTTGCATACTTAGACTTCATTGAGACACCTTTGCAGGGGATTATTTCGAATAGTGGTTTCATTCCCTTTAGGGATTTCATCTTGGGGTTCCAAGAGAGGAGGATGAAACGACATCACGGTGGTTACTTTCTAGGATTTGTTTGGGACCCTGGGATTTCATGGGTTGAAAGTTGGGAAGATGGTACAGATGGGAGAGTCAGCCATTACTTTCAGGAGCTTACACATATGTATCATTGTGTTGGTGTATCAGGTGGGATACTCTGTGAGGGGTGGATAGAGTATTTACAATATCTATTTTCTCTATTGATCGATGGTCTTTATGAGGACTCTTGTGTATGTACATTACAGGACAATATTGTGGGGGGAAGGTACTCCACGTCTTTCAGATTGGTTTGGGATCCAGGGATCACTCTCAGCTTCATTTTGTTTCATCTTGTTGATCATAGGGTTGTGATGGCATTGCTTGAGGAAAAGAAATATTTGGGAAGGGAGGACTATAATGTCCCCATTTTTGGATCCCTCTGCCTTGCAGTAAGAGAAAACCTTATGAGTTTATCTCATCCTAACCAAAGGAGTAAAATTAGGACAACAATGAGCTTAGAAAATTCGGATTTATATGGGGCCTAAGATATACCATTCATGATCTTTCATCATCAGGATCATTTCTGCACAGTTCGCGCTTGGTTCTATGGCATTTCGAAGATTTCTATAATTTTGGGTTATTATTGAGCATATTTTAATTAATTACACTAAAGGTACTATTTGGAGATTGTTTCCTGGAGAAAAATCTTAGATTAATATCTCGTTGGAATCGGGGTGAACATATCTACAACATAGGATGATGAAATGTGACTTTCAGTGCCCAGAAGATATCAAGGAGAATTAATCACTTTTTGGAGTAAAAAGGTTCATTAAATTAATAAAGTGATTTTATGGGAAACATAAAATATTAATAAAAAATCACTTGAGGGGAAAAAGGTGAAAAGGGGTATAAAATAGAGATAGTGGCTCATATTATCTCATTATGTTGATGATCATTTTCACTTACATATTTGAGCTTTGGCAGCTTGAGCGTTTTGAGGGTTTTGACTAGAAAAACCCTAGATATCATAACATATGTGAAACATCCCTCCTTTCCTGATCCAATATTGTACAAGGTGGTGAAATATTTGACCCTCACCATTATATTCCAATTCAGATTCTTTTCTTACATTATTTTTGGAGAGGGGCGTAATTGTTGGAGGATTTCTGTAGAAAAGGGTGCATTGTCCAATCAAGGAGGATTTGATTTGGCTTCTAGAAGTAATATATTTAAGAGATATTAGTTGGCATGTGTTTGGAAGTCTATGGGGGTTTCTTCTCCCATATTTAGTTATTATCAAATCTAGGACTATTTTTCGCAAGAGGGTGCACTTGGGGTAGAGATATATATATATATTGATTGGAGGTATTAACATCATCCTATATCAACCCATATTGTATTCTGAAGTGAATTTATTTTAAAAATAGGTTTCCCCCTTCAAGTGGATTGTTATTGATTGATTTGTATCATTTTTAAGGAGTTGGATCATAACATTTGGTATCATAGCTCATTGATCCTAGGGTTTTTCTTCTCCAAGAAAGTCATCTTAGAATTTTTGATATAACTTTTTATCTGGGACAATTTAGATAGTGAAACTTGGAGGTTATTCATAGGACATTTCAAGGTATATGTGGTAAAAATTTGAACTTTTGGGTCATCATAATTTTGGAGATAAACCCTGTGGAATATAGTGTATCTGACTAGTCCTAGAAACTAGTGTCAAATAGGTGTTTTGGGTAAAATAGTCATATCTTCTTCAGAGAGGCTCCAAATTCAATGAGACTAGTTTCATTGGAAAGAGGACAATCTGTAGTATTCTTAGTACAAGTTTTAGAATTATATATCAAATAGTGTGAGTGGGGCACGTTGTACAAGTTCTCTCTCGTAGAAAGGATAAAAATCAGCAAGGTGTGAGGAAGTTACCCTAAATTTCTCTTGGCACATCCATTTTTTTTCAAGCCTATGGCATTGCAGAGAGGACACATCATAGTACTAAAGGACAAAATTTCAGACTCAGCGGGGCCAAAATCTTAGAGATACATCAGAATGAAGGTCATCCAAGAGGACATACTCCAAATTAAGGGTTTGAAAGGTACATAACTTACAATTGGCATAACTTTTTATTTGAAGAGTTGTTTCTGGTGATTCAATTTTTTTTTATAAAGATAGAATAGAGGAGTATTATTATTATTCTATATGGGTCCAAAAAATATGTCAACACCAATTAAACCTCTAGAAGCCTTGTCTGTGACTCAAGAAGAAAATGTGGACATACATAATAGGTTGTCTAAAAGTGAGGAACAACTTAAGGATTTGAGTGACAAATTTAATAATTGGGCAAAATAACAAAGAAAAATTCAATAAATGGATCTTCAATAACAAAGAAAAAATAATGTCATTAAAGAAGAAATACAAAATTCCATTTCTTCTAGGATCTTTCAAGCTCTAGATGAGAGATTCCCTAAAGGAGATATCAAAATGAAAGAGACTCATGAAAACAAAGGTAGCATTCATGTTGAACAAACTGCCAACAATAATCCATTTTTAACTAGTGAATCTAACTCTAATAGTGGATTTAATTATGGTGGGGGTCCTAAATTCAACTTTCCCAAAATTGAATTAAAGAAGTTTAACGATACATAGGTCTTTACCTGGGTGAACCAAATAGAGCAATATTTTGAGGTACATAATTTTATGAATGATAAGAAAATGATTCACATAGCAACCTTGAACTTTGAGATAAGATTGTATCAATGGTATCAATGGATAGTGAAAAGGCACCCCCCTTTATATCACTACACTTGGGGTTTATTTACAAGAGACTTGGAAGCACAATATGGAAAAGTTTGGGAACTACTTTAGTCAATTAACAAGAATCAAAAACTTAGGTGATATTGAAAATTATAATTCAGAATTCTAGGTGTTGGCCACAAGGGTGGATAACATAAGTGATGAACACTTTTTGGAAGCTTACATGGGTGGATTAAAATATGACAATTGTTGGATTACGGNNTAATCTTTTTTAACCACAAAATGCAAGTGTTATATCTTTTATCGCTCAGTTTGTAGGATATGTTTAGTAGCTTGGAAGTGAGACTCAAACTGGCGTAACAGGATCTTCTCCACCCACTGTCACCTCGATGGGGAGCTCTTTCTATTTAGGGTGGCTAATCCCAAGGGAGACGTCCCTAGTAATCTGGGGTGCTGAAAAGGAAAAGATCAAGGATTCAAGGTTCAAAGGTCAAAGTAGATTTTCCCCTTCACAAATTACTGCCAAGAATGATAGTCAAGAGAAGATATTCCACTGAGGAAGACACCTGTTTGCGAGACAAGGCAAATAAAACTAAAATGTGCAAGCAGTGGTTAGTACTTCAATTACCAATGACTATCTTCAATATATATGAGCTATGATAAATGTAATTATTGACGAAGTCAATGATTGCTAATAAAGACAATG
>ML812369.1:65835-87360 GCA_009831015.1 Picea engelmannii
AAAAAATTATTGCGAAAATGGTGAGATGACCTGTAAATAACATACCTTAGAAAGAATCATCAAAAGAATTTATCCTCCCTTGAATTTCAACCTTCTTTACTTAGATATCCTTAGATATCCTTTGGTTACCTCAGTGACTTGTATATATTCAATATTCTAATGTGTATTTGAATGAGAGATGACTCTTATTTATACTTTCATGTAGCTTCCTCAAGGGGTTACCTTCTAATCATTTTAACCCACTTTCCTTATTTTAGGGCTAACCCTCTTCTAACCACTTGTCCACTTAACTTAACCACTTTCCACAATTAGTAAGTTCTCCATTAACTTTATTATTTAAATAATTTATTTTGCATCCACTTTGACTTATAGTACACTCATCACTTCACTTTATTATTTAAATAATTTCTTCTTTTCAACCACTTTGACTACTTTGACCATTTGGGGCTTCTAGATGACTCATGAGGGTTCTCCAACTTCACATTGCCATAAATCTCTAACCATGAGAAGTTATGTGATGTTCCACATACCACTAGAAATGGCATGACATGTACTATCCATATAGAATAGTCTTTCCTACAAATATATCAAAACTCATACCATTAGCCATCAAACAAACTTGGGTCCATTACCCAAACCTTTGTGCTACCGGAATTTTCTATCGGACTTGGGTTGACATCAATGACAACCAACCCAATTAATCAACAACAATAAAAATGAGATTTTCTTAAGACAAACTACAAATATTTTGGAAGCTATGAAAAATGTTCGTCATATTCATGCCAAAAATAAGGCTACACACAATTCTAGCATTGAAAGCATAGATCATTTTGGGGGTCATAAGACATCCATTCCTCAACCAAAAAGGTTGACACCTCAACAAATGGATGAAATAAGAGAAAAATGATTATGTTTCAATTGTGACAACAAGTACAGTAAAGGGCATAAATGTGGTGAGAATAAATGATTCTACATAGATTGTGAAAAGGAAGAAGATAGCGTACCTAAACCAACAAGGTTGACACCTCAACAAATGGATGAAAGAATATCAAAAGGAATATGTTTCAATTATGAAAACAAGTACACCAAGGGACATAAATGTGGTGAGAAGAAATTATTCTGCATAGACTGTGAAGAGGAAGAAGATCAAGAATTGGAACTTCTACAAGATCCAGATCTAGAAGAGACTACAACAATATATGTTCATGCATTGGCCAACATCATTACTCCACAAACCCTCAAGATACAAGGATACGTCAAAAATAAAAAGGTATCAATATTGATTGATTTTGGTAGTACCCATAATTTCATCTATCATAAATCAAAAAAATATCTCAATTGCTTTGTATATCCCACACTAGAGTTTCAAGTAATGATTGCAGATGGAGGTACCATAAATTGTTCAAGGAAATGACATAGTATTAAGCTCAACATGGGGGAGTATTTTTTGAATAGCCCCATGATTTCCATCCAAACGGGGGGTGTTTATGTTGTATTAAGGGTCCGATGGTTGCAATCACTGGGAATAGTTACCTCTTATTTTCAAGATATTTTCATGAGATTTTCCTCAAATGGTAAAAAAATCGAGCTTAGAATGGTAAGGAAATTGAGCTTAGAGGTATCCAAGGGAAACATATAAAGTGATAATCTCTAATAGCATGGAAAAATTACTCAAAAAGGGACACCAAGGTGTATTTTCACAATTGTGCTCTCTTGATGTTCAAACATATATAGCCCTTGTTCCATCAGATCTCCAAATAATTATCAACAATCATTCCAAGGTATTGAACTAATCAAGATCATGGCCATACTATTCATTTGAAACCAAGAAGTGTACCACCTAAAATTAGGCCTTAAAATTATCCATATGCACATAAGAGTGATATTTAGTGCATGATCCATGAAATGTTAGAGGATGGCATCATTCAACATAGCCAAAGTTATTTCTATTCACCAGTGGTGTTGGTTACAAAAAATGATGGTTCATGGTGTATGTTTCCATATTATAAAAAAATCAATGAAATGACCATCAAAGATAACTTTCCTATCCCTTTCATTGATGAATTATTAGATGAATTGTATGGAGAAAAAGTATTTACTAAGTTGGATCTTTGTTCGGGATATCATCAAATCACAATGAGGCAGGAAGACATTCCTAAAACAACTTTTAGAACACATGAAGGTCATTATGAGTTTTTGGTTATTCCATTTTGACTTACTAATGCACCTTCAAAATTTCAAATCTTGATGAATTATATTTTCAATCCCTTCCTTATAAAATTTGTGTTAGTATTTTTTTATGACATACTAATCTACAACAAAACTTGGGAAGAGCATGTACAACATGTTGATAGAGTATTACAACTATTGGAAGAGCAACAACTTTACACAAATCCTTTCGAGTGTTCCTTTGGGGTTCAAGATTTGGGTAATATTGTATCTCATGAAGGTGTAAAATTGGAACCTAACAAAATTAATCTATGAGGGAATGGCCTGTTATCCCCGATTTCTAGGGATAACTAGGAGATCATGTCTCAAGGCCCATAGGTCCTAGACATGGAGTACCGAGAGAAGGATTGACTTGAGCATGGCCCTGGAGGGCCCATCTTTCTTTTCTTTCATCAGACTTGTCCTATCAGCAGCAGCAACATCCATCACCTTCGGCTTGGACTTGTATCGGAGAAGACTCTTGCTCCATGAGGTAATTGGTCCAGGTATCATGGTATGTGTCATATTTGATCATTATAACCTTTAGATATATGCATCAAATTCCTTTTATTTCTAAAACTGCTTGGATCTTACATTAACCCGCTTGACCAGGGTTGGGGGGATTGACAGGGTACCCTAGCAATCCTGTACCCATAGGTTTTGGTTTGCCACCAGGGGGAATTTTGAAGGGCCATCATCCGCTCCCATCATATCATCACTCTTAAATCTTCTCTCCCACTCATCTTCCCCATTCCCTTAGTCCGGACATTAGGATGATCTGTTTATAGGGTTACACCTTATCTCGTGGGAAGAAGGGGATAAAGGCCCAGAAGGTAAAAGAAATTGGTAAAAGATAAAAGCCATAAAAAATGAAACCTAGAGATGCTTCACCCAGGGATCCTCGAGAAGGCAATAAAAATCCTCTCAGCAAGAAATAAGAGGGACCCGAAGAAAAATAACAAAACGAGACCTAGCCAAGAGGATGGGGGGTCTCATCACGAGCTAGCCCATTATGTTCATGGGTACCTAGAAGTATGACATTTTCATTATCTAGTTACCATGCCAGGGCAGTGACCTTTGGTTGCATGGCCAAGGGAAAGGGGGTCTCATCACAAGCCAACCTTATCATCTCTGTGAAAGTGCTTGTGGGTAACACTGTCATCTCTGGTCACCATGCCAAGACAGTGTCCTCTAGTTAGACCTTGAAATAAATAAGAAAAAGTAATAAAGAAAAGAAAGAATAAAGGCAATAAGGGGAAAGAATTGCATCCATGATGGGTACAACTCACCTTCTACAAAGGCACCCACAGGTAAAATCACCCCTGTCTTTCACTCTACCTGTATGTCTGGACATCCCTTGACCACATCACCTCGTATTACATGGCTTGGATGATATCCTCTGGAAACTTTCCTTCTCCTATGGATGCTGGCCCAATAGAGTATTTTGTCCTTTTCTTTGTCTTTATATAGTAGGTCATTGTAATGTCTTTGAGCTATTGGATGATGTATCAGGGGTTTTATGCATGTATTTGATAAAATTGATGATGAAATATGATTGACATTGCTATGATCCCTGTGACTAATAATCCCATGGAGGGAGAAGATTTTGATGTGAAGGACCATGCCTAATGGACAAGTACCAGTTGGAACGGTACACATGGGGAGATGATTAGTTCAGACCTCCATGGGGCTGAAGAGCCCATCATATGGTTGTTGGGACCCCATCAGGGGTAGAAACAAGACAGTGGTTTGATGAGCCTTTTCACATGAGAAGAAGAAGGGCATTCCACCCAGGACACTTTGGCTGAGCCCAGCCCAGGGGGGTTGACCCACTTCAGATGGAACATTTTCCTTTTGATGCACAGGACGTCACCCATGAGGCTTGGATGTCATCTTGAGCATGTGGTAGTTTGATGGGATGACTGACATGTGTGGCATCTTGGAGGAGCCCTAAAAGGGCTAACGTCTGACTTTTGGATGCTGGATTAGCCCCAAAAGGGCCTAACGTCTCCCTCAGAGGGGCTTGATGTCTCACCTTTTGATCATTTATGTCATTTACTTAGCAGTTAATGTAAAAACAATAGGATTTTGGTTATTAGCCTTGTTGGCTATTTTTAATGACCTAATTTTAAATTAAAGGTCATGAGATGCTATAAATTGAGGATGTTTTTCCCTCATTTAAACATAACACAATAACTCACACTTGTGAGGTCTGATTTTTGCACCCTAGTTTGGGTATTTGATCTTTTAAAGGAGGCGCACTTGTTGATGGAAGGATTTTCTTGGCATATTTTGGCATTTCTGTTGATGAAGGTTTACAACTAGGGTTTGCACATGATTTTATTCATGATATGTAAGTGTTTTTCCTGCAAAACTTCTTGATTGAATGGTTGTAGGTTAGTATTCTTACATTTACTTATAAATTTGCTGATTTTAAAAACCTAGGTGACAAGCACACAAGTAGGTCCTTGTCATATGTCCCCTTAGAGAGAAATTTTCAGCCATTGAGGAAGGAAAAAAGAGCCTAGCCTTTGCTACACTCTTCTTACTTTCTCCCTTAAGCTAGCTTTGATTTTTTAAAGTTTAAAAGGAGGGTGACGTCCTAGGCCTAGGTTATCTACATCTAGGGTCATCCATCTTCTAGGGTTTTAGTGATAGATTCTTGCCATTGTAACACTCTCCCTCATTGAATCCTCTTGTTTTAAATCTTTTCCTTTGCTAGCCATTTTGCCAAGTTTGACCTAAAGAAGGAGGAAAGAGCACGAGGCATTGCTTAAGAAACACCGGAGTGAGCCTCTTTCCCCTAGGGTTTTGATTCTAGGGCCCTGCCATTGCAGCACTCTAGAACCCTTCCCTCTTGTCTTTAGCCTATTATCCCTTCAACCTTGCGTCCTCTCCTTAATTGACTCCATATACCCTTAAGCATTGATCTTAGACACACAACGTTGAAGTCCAAGTGTCCAAAACAACTCTCAAAACATTAAATTTTGAAACCCTAACTAACCAAACTAACCCTAATTAAGGCTGACGTCACAGTTGGTTATTTCATCTTGACACAACAAATGTAGCAATTAGATGATGGATAAAGGCATTTATTGAGTAAATGGTTGATTGGATATGTTGTTTGTTGCATCATCTCAATAGTTATTGGTGAATTGATATTCTTACGTTGCTATATTGACAAAACGTTGAATTCATTAATATATGTGGTTTCATTGCTTATATATAATTGTCGGATAGTCACATGAAGTACTAACCCACTGAGTTATAGCCTGCATATATATATCATATTGTTGTTGTCTTGTTCCTGGCTGGTGTTTTCATTTGGGCATACACTTCATTTATCGGTTGATTAGCTGGACCTTTTGACCTTGGTGGTAACCTGTGAGGAGGAACTTTTCCCTTGACTTTTATGCTTTAACCTCTTCAAACCCCAGGTTACCGAGGATGTCTCCCCTGGGTTAACCTCCCTAAACAGAAAGAACCTCCCCATTGAGGTGACATTGGGTGGAGAAGGTTCTTGTTACGCCAGTTTGGCCTTTAACCTTTAGCCTTTTGACCTAGTTACAAATTGTGCGATAACATGGCCAATTCCCAAAACCTTGAATAAACTTAGAGGATTCTTAGGATTGACAAGCTATTATCGCAAGTTTGTCAAGAACTATGGTCAAATAGTGATCCGTATTATTTTTGGCATGAAATGAGAGCAGAGATATCTCGGATATCTAATAATATAACATAAATGTATCATAGATGCAACCATAAACACATACATACAGTAATACACAATTTTCTATTAATGAGCGAAAATGTACAAAGAATGTAAAAAAACAAAGTGAAAGACTCGCTAGAATGGTGGTAGTTTATCTCTGAGAAGAGATGTGTCCACTACTCTCATTCGCAAGAAACTGATTTTACAATGAACCTACAAAGGCCTTTTTATCATAAAGAAAATCCAAAACCATAACCCCAGAAGATGAAAAGCCAACAGTTTTGTGGACCCCGTTTTGGGTAGTTTGGTGTATCAACTTCCCGAGGGTGTAACTTTGGAATACAATCTTCGTTTGGGGTGCATGATAACTCGTTGGAAAGGTATCATCAAGGAGATTAATTTTAGGGGTTCAATTAGAGTCTTTTACTATATTTGAGAATCTCAATCCCGAAAAACCTTCATTTAGGCCCTCAAAGTGGCCCCGGAAGTTAAAAACTGCTAAAAATAGTAAATTACCAAAATTTCCATAAAATTGTTTTGAGTAAGTTGGAAAAGGTGGGTGGACATTGATATCCCCCTGGATCAATCCTACCTCTTTAGGAAGCAATGGTCTCCATTGTGTTTATTTCCCAAGGGAGAGGGAAAAGCGTTTGCTAAATCTGCATCTTGATGAGCTACTTGCCTTGTTGGAGAAGTTGCGCTGCTTAGCTTGTTGAAGGCTATCACGAACCTATGGTTGGAAGGGTTGGACCTTTTTAACTATTCTGGCTACATGAGATGCATGTGTGCAGAAGGAATCTTTACACTTTGCTACAATTTTGTTGACCTACTTCTGTTGGATAGAAAGTGCTTGGACTAAGGCTATAATGGTGTTGTTATGTTCACACTTTGAATGGACTGTGAAGAAGCTGAATTTTGTAGTATGAGATACTACCTTGTGACACTGTTTAAGTGTGAAAATAGTTGGAACTACCTCTAGTTTTATGTAGTGATGAACCCCCAAAGTAATAATGACACTACAAGGTCAAGACACATAAACAACATGGCGCTTCCACATATATGGTTGGCCCAAGAGAACATCACAGACATCTAGTGGGGAAACATCACATAATAGCTCATCCTTGAAGGGTTGGATTTTGTATGACAATTGGCACTATTGTCTGACACAAATATCGCGTCCTTGGCAAAGCCACCCGATGTTGTATGGTTGTGGGTGTGGTGTTGTCGACAATCCCAATTGTTTGACGATGTTTGTTGAGATGAGGTTCTTTTGGCTTCTACTATCAACGATAAAATATAGCGGGGTCCCCATGAATGGAAAAGGTGCTCCCCCTCTTCAGGATCTGTTGGTTCTTCCAGTTGAATTGTTGTGGTCGCGACAATAGAAATGGGGCCAGAGTCGATGATCTGTCTTCTATCAATATTTTATGAATTGAATTCGGAATCAGGGTTCGGCTCATTTTTTATCTCGGCCACCAATGAATGCTTTGAGTGACATTCATCGGTGTTGTTCTAGGGGATTTTGTGGAAATCACACCATTTTCTGGCGTCCTTCTTCATCTTTTCGTGAGCCTTCTTTTCTTGTGGCTTAGACTGGTTTTCATAAGGTTGTTTGTTAGGGTCATCTTTATCATACTTTGGTTGTTACGGATTTGCGAACCTGAACTCTTGTTTGTTCTAGTGCTTAAATTTATGCTCGATTTTAACAACATATCGATAAGCAACACTGAGTGATGAGATGTCCATAAAATCTATTTCATTTTGGATGTATCTGTGTAGAGCCCCACGGTATTTCAGAACCAAATGTCGTTCAGAGTCTTTGATACCCAGCTTGGTGCACAAGGTATGGAAGGTATTGGTGAAATCTGAAAATGCTTGGCCCCTCTCTTTCCGTAGTTTGGTCCATCCCATGTATTGGTCCTCATAGTTTCCAACAGGGTAATAATGTTCCTTTATCGCATCCACAAAACACTCCCAAGTGGGCTCAGCGCCATATATTCCAAACTCCTCTATGGAAATTTTATCCTAGTAAGTTTCCCACTAATGTTTGACATGGGGGAGAGCCTTAAGGAGTGTGAATGTGATATTTTCCCTATCAGAGAAATTATGAACAGAGAAATAACCTTCTAGTAGATTTAACCATTTTTCTAGGGAATTCGCATCTATCTAACCTTCAAATACGAGAATGTCAAAATTAAATTGTACCTTGAAAGGAGAGGTGCCTCCAAAGTGGTTTCTTGATGAATATGTGTCTACTGCTATCAATAAGTGTTGAAGGATGTGGGAAAAACCTCCATCATTTTTTCCCTCTGTCGCATGAGAGCTTGCTCAAGCAACAGATTGATAGAATCTTCTGCTCCGTTGTTTTTGTTTTCTTCTTCCATGGATGGTTTCTTGGGCATGAGAGAGCGATTTTTCTCAAGAGATACAAGCTCGAGAACCAACTTGCTATACTTGGACCTCGTCGGGGACATGCACTAAAAAACGATCAAGAGCAGCCTACTCTGATACCACTGATCCAGATTATTTTCAGCATGAAATGAGTGAGGAGATATAATAAATAAATGTATAGAGATATCTCGGATATCCAATAATATAACATAAATTTATCATAGATGCAACCATAAACACAGAGATACAATAATACACAATTTTCTATTAATGAGCGAAAATATACAAAGACTGTAAAAATACAGAGTGAAATACCCGCTAGAATGGTGGCAACTTATCTCTGAGAAGAGATGTGTCCACTACTCGCATTCGCAAGAAGATGATTTTACAATGAGGCTCCAAAGGCATTTTTATCATAAAGAAAATCCAATACCCTAACCCCCGAATATGAAAAGCCAACAGTTTTGTGGACCTCGTTTTGGGTAGTTTGGTGTATCAACTTCCCAGAGGCGTAACTTTGGCATACGATCTCCATTTTGAGTGCACGATAGATTGTTGGAAAGGTATTGTCGAGGATAATAGCCTTTTTCTATAATTGAGAATCTATATCCTGAAAACCCTTCATTTAGGCCTTCAAAATGGCCCTGGAAGTTAAAAACTGCTAAAAATAGTAAATTACCAAAATGGCTAGAAGTTTTTTTTGAGCCAGTTGGAAAAGGTGGGTGGCCACCAATATCCACCTAGATAAAATATAATCACATCTAAAAATATCATTAAATAATGAATCATTTTCTTGGATCAAAGAAGCAACCAAAAATTTTGAAAAACTTAAGGGGGCTATGTGTACAACTCCCATCTTGGCCACACCTGAATTTACAGAAATATTTATTGTGGAGTGTGATGCCTTAGGCCATGGAATTGGTGCAGTTTTAATGCAATAAGAAAGGCCCCTTTCCTTTTAAAGAAGCTAACTTAAAGGGAAAAAATTAGTCAAACCCATTTATGAAAAATAAATGTTGGCCACAATACATGCAGTTCAAAAATGGCGCCCCTACCTAATAGGAAGACACTTCAAAGTAAAAACATATCATGATAGTTTGAAGTACTTATTGGAGCAAAGAGTATCTTCAGAAGAGAAAAAAAATGGGTTACAAAGATGTCTTATTAATTTTAAACTATCTACAAAAAATGAAAACATAATATTGTGACAAATACCTTTTCGAGGAAAGGAGAAGAAACAAAAGGTTCACTATGTGTTATTCTATTTCGCAATCTGATAGAATGGAAGAAATATCAAGAGGTATGCAAGATCATTCAACAACTACATGAAGACCTCAGTGCAATAGATAATTTTGTATGGAAGAATGATTTTCTATGGTATCATGATCACCTATATTTATGTAAGAATTCCCAACTCAAACAAAAGGTCCTTTTGGAATTGCACACTTCTCCTATAGGGGTGCATTCATAATTCTTGAAATTATACCATATGATCAAGAAGGATTTTTTCTGGGAAGGTCTTAAAAATGATGTTCAAAAGTTTGTGTTTGAATGTTTGGTATGCCAATAGAATAAGGGAGAGACAATCAAGAATCCAAATCTCCTACAACCATTAGCTTTACCAAGCCAACGTTGGGAAGAAGTTTCAATGGATTTTATTACAAGTTTACCAAAATTCAAAGGAAATATTGTCATCATGGTAGTAGTGGATCGACTAAAAAGTATGCCCATTTTTTCTCACTTTATCATCCTTTTAAAGAAATTACAGTAGCCACATCATTCATGGAAACAATTCAAAAACTACATGAGTCCCCAAGATTATTGTAAGTGACAGAGACCCAATTTTCACGGGAAATTTTTGGACTGAATTATTTTCTTATTTTGGTACTCAATTAGCTCATAGCTCATCTTACCACCCTCAATTCGATGGGAAAACTGATATTTTGAATAAATGTATAGAAGGATATCATTGTTGCTTTGCATTTGATAAACATACACAATGGGTTAAGTTTTTTCCCTTGGCAGAATGGTGGTACAACACATCCTTCCATACTTCATAAAAAATGTCACCATTTCTGGCACTTTATGGATATAATTCTCCATTCATCATGTTAGAATTTAAGGGAAAAAATAGTAGACTAGATAGAAACAAAAATTCTTATATTTTTCAAATCATTAGCTATTGTAATTATATGACCAGCAAGACATTTAAAAATATGATGCATATCCTAACAACAATAGTGAATAAATAAAATACATAACCCATATCTGAGTATTACCATAGAAACTGTAGAAAAGAACAAATGTACCTTATTAGCTATTGTTTCCTTCCTCCAGTGTATGCTCAAAAAATCTTAGTGAATCATGGATCAAAACCTCAAGGTATATCTCCTCATGGACATAGGGATGATTCCAAGAAAGACTCTTAGGTTAAGAAATCAAAAATAAAACTCGACAAGCTGGAAAACCAAAGCCAAGAACATAGTCCAAGTCACTGTCCAAGTATTAAAGTTCAATAAGCATCATTGTTCAACCTAGTGAAATGGTCCAATATTAGGCCTAACAATCCAATCACAAAGCATAGAAACAAAGGTGACTGACTGGGATGAGCACCAACAAACCATCAATAAACATAAAAACCTAAACGACGGGCAGGGATGGACACCAACAGTCCAAAAGCAAGCACAAACAGTCATGGATAGTACATATAAACCCTGGATAAGCTTGTGTATACCAATAACACACGAGAGAAATGAAAAGACCCTTGTAAACCTATCCAGAAGAGTCGTAGAAAACCTTAGTCTTAAAATTAGCTTGGAGGAGGTAGATCACATACATCAAGTGTCACAAGGGAAGGAGATACCACTCCTATATATAGGTTATAGGTAGGTAAGAACATATTAACCAATTAGGGTCCACTTGACATAGCTTTAGGGTTAGGTTAACACCCAAAAATAACAAATGATATTTTACCATTTGAAGACATCAAGTGGTAAATCCAATGGACCATAACTAAGTCAACAAGGTAATAAATTAAATTGATGAGATGGGTTCTAAGATCATGGAGGCCATCTTTTTTTAGGAAAAAGTAAATTCCAAAATATAAATTCAAATAGACACGTGATCATAAATTTAGGAGGGTAATAACTCAAGAAAGGGGTTTCATCAATAATAAACAATAAGACAAAGTCAAAGGTCAAGTCCTTCTTTAATGGCAGTTTGTCCACATGAGTCCCACAATATAACTTATAATATTTCTATCATCCTAGCATATGTGGAAGGATAATGATGTGATCATTCCTTTCTTATTAACTGCTCCTAGGTCATATGGACCATCCCAGGAGAGAAGAAGGTCACACATCATCTCGAATTGGTACTTAGACCAAGAATCTGCTTAGTCCTAGACCAGGATACCCTCAAACACATCTGGGGCCCCTAGAATATATCTAGGGTCCTAACCACCAAGGTACAAAACCAAGGATCAACCCAAGCGCTAAGAAAGGATTCCCTGAAACACATCCAGGGGCCCTAGAACACATCTAGTGACTTATATCATCAAATTGCTTGGTCCCTGACCAAGAACCCCAAAAGAATAATGGGGGATGAACTATTGTCTTTTTCCATGGCTCTAACTACTTGGTCCCAGACCAAGAACCCCAGGAGTGCACTGGGGGCCCTAGATCAAAACTAGAGTCTTTTCCATCCTCTTAGAGAATGTCTCTTTCAGCTGCACTAATTTTAAAACTCCCTCTGAGCAAGAGAGGCATTCTCAGCAACACCAAGCTTGTCTCGAAAGTACACAAACTTTGTCAATGACAAATGTTTGGTCAATATATATTCAGTTTGTTTTGTAGTAGAAACATATTGAATGTTGAGAACATTCTTCTGCACCATGCCCCAAACATATTGATATCTCATCTCAATGTGTTTCGATCTGTCATGAAACACAAGATTCCTAGAGAGCTTTATACAACTCTGGTTATCACAGTGAATTACTGTGGGTTCCGACTCATCATTGAACAAATCTAAGAGTATCTTTCTAAGCCACATTGTTTCTTTACTAGCATCACTTGCAGTGATGTATTCTACCTCTGCATTGCTTTGGGCTATGGATCCCTGCTTCCTATTGGACTAAGAGATCATAGATGAACCCAAACTAAAACAATATTTGGAAGTGCTCTTTTGGTCCACTGTAGTTCCCATCCAATCTGAATCTAAATAACCATGAAGCATTATACCTCCACTGGAAGTGTATCTCATCCCATATGCTATAGTCCCCTGAACATATATGAGAATATGCTTAGAAGAAACAGTATGAATTTGTTTTGTCTCACACATGAATTGACCAAGGGCATTCACTGTGTAACAAATGTTTAGTCTAGTGTATACTAGGTACATCAAGGACTCCATAATATGATGGTATACAGTAGGGTCTTATGGATATGAACCTGTAGCTTGATCATGTAACTTATTTAGGTTGGAAATCATAGGTGTGGTCATGGACTTACAGCCTAGCATCCCAAATCTGCAAAGCACATCAACTACATACTTACCTTGTGGGAGAAAGATCTCACTAGGTCTTTGCCACACCTCTAAACTAAGAAAGTAATGCATAAGACCCGAGTCCTTCATTTCAAAATATGTTGACACCTCCCTCTTACTCTGAGCTATCATATGTTCCTCACTAGTAAGGAACAAATAATCCACATATAAAACCAAGATCACAAGATGATTCTTCACAACCTTTGTGTAAAGGTTAGGATCTGCTATACTCTTGGAGAACCCAAGACTCTAAAGAAAATTGTCAATTCTTCCATACCAATCTCTCAAATTTGTTTCAATCCATACAAGGCTTTCTTGATTTTGAAAACATGGGATTCCTTCCCATGGATCACAAAACCCTCAATCTACTCAATATAAACCTCTTTCTCAACTTCACCACGAAGAAAAGCAGTCTTAGCATCCATATGGTGAAGTTTCCAACCAAAAAATGAAGCAAGAGAAATGATGAATCTGATAGAGGTATACTAGGAAACGAAAGAAAAAATATCATCATAATCAATTCCCTCTTTTTGAGAGAAACCGCGAGTACTTTTCAACACTGACATATGTTGCATGCTTTATTTTTTAAATCCATTTAGAGGTCACTATTAATTTTCCTTGTGGTCTTGGGACCACTTCCCATACATCATTCTTAAATTTTGACTCGTACTCTTCTACCATGGCATCCTTCCATACTTTATTCTTGGAATCCTCATCAAAAGTGTAAGGTTATGAGTTAATCACATGATTCAACTGAGCTATCAAACCTGAGTACTTTATTCTTTCTTTCTATGAAAGTACCTTTAGGTGTTGCATGCTTTTATGCTTCCTTTAAAATTTCATGGCACCATGTTGGCATCCTTTTGAAAGGAAGTTTCTCTAGGGGGAAATCAACAAAATCCCTTATGGGATCCATTGAAGGCTCCCCGACATTCTCCCTCTGCTCATCTAAAAGTTGTGAACCTGAAAGCTCTGAAGTTGGAGCTTCCTACTCCTCTGTATCACAGGGAAGCTCTCTAGAACGACGAAAAGAAACTTCCTCATGGAATGTCACATCTCTACTCACCTCTATATATTTTTTCCCTAGCACATAGATTCGATATGATTTTTAGGTCTTACTGTATGCCACAAAAGTTCCTTTATTTACAGAGGGATCTAACTTAGTCCTATTTTCTTTTGGTACATGAATGTAGACATGACTACCAAATATTCTCAAGTGATAAAATATAGGCTTCTTACCCGCGAAGACTTCTTCTAGAGTTTTCTCTGTCGAGGCTGTAAGATGACACATGTTCTGAATATAGACTGTAGTACGTGCACCTTTGGCCCAAAGAGACAATGGAAGATCCTGATCATATTGTTGGATTACTAAGAGGGGGGGTGAATTAGTAATGGAGCAATCAAATCCTTTTTAACCACAAAATGCAAGTGTTATATCAATGTATCATTATCATCCAATAGTTGCAGAGTAAATAAAAAATGAACAAATGAGAAAGTATACACATACAAAGTACACCAGTGTTTTTACATGGAAACCCAAAGTGGGAGAAAACCACATAATTCTTTTTCTTATATGTCTATAAGAATTACATTCATTGGAAGAACCAATTTCCTTTGTTTTCCATCTGCAACTGGAAGGAGGCTCCAACCCCCTAGTTTCTCAGGCTACAAACTAAGGGAATCTCTAACACCCTAATTCTCTGGCTACAACCAGAAGGAGGCTACAAACCCCTATGTTCTCCAGCTACAACTAGAAGGTGGCTACAACCACTTGTCCTCGCCCCGTCCAACCGCCCTGGCATAGAATTAGAATGATGGAATCACTGTCACATTATCCATGTGAGATATACTACTGTAAACCTGTACCAATCAACCTGCACCAAACAACCTGTACCAATAACTTGAACCATGCATAAACTTGTAATCAAACTGTACCATAAGCAAGTGCATCAACCTTGCACCAACCTGTACCAAACAACCTGTAATCAACATGTACCATAACCAAGTGCATCAACCATGCACCAACCTGTACCTCAACCTGTAATCAACATGTACCATAAAAAAGTGCATCAATCATGCACCAACCTCTACCAAACAACCTATACCATCAATCTTATCAACCAAATCAGATCTACTCACCAAGATCAATCGCCAAGACAACTCTCAAATATGTGCATCAACCAAGCATAACAAAACAACTCATAATCATCACCAATATCAATGTGTGCTTCTAATAATATACCAAGACAAGTATGTTACATCATCCATAAAACATGTGTCAACAATACTATCTATCTCAACCATGCACCCAATATGTACCTCAACCAAAATCCCTCATCAATTTCATCATCCAAATCTGATTTGTAACTATGTAATATACCTGGTGTATATGATCACATACCTACAAACCTTCCTTAACTTTAACAACAAGAGGCTATCATTTTCATCAAACTTTACTTTAGTCTCACATGACTAATTTTGGATTAGTCAACAACCCTAACTTGAAATAATCATAACTGTGTACCTGTAATGAATAAGGATATGAAAATGGTACACAATGTTATGTGTATTTTATGCAACTCCTCCAGATTTCACTACTTGGAACTATTATCCCCACATTTTAGGGATAACTAGGAGATCATGTCTCGAGGCCCACAAGTCCTAGACATAGAGTATCGAGAGCAAGATTGACCTGAGCATGGCCCTAGAGGGCTCGTCCTTTCTTCTTCCATCAGCTTTGTCTTGTTAGCAGCAGTAGCATCCATCACCATCGGCTTGGTCCTGTATCAGAGAAGGTTCTTGCTCCGTGAGGTAATTGGTCCAGGTATCATGGTATGTGTCACTTTTGATCATTAAAACCTTTAAATATATGCATCTGATTCCTTTTATCTCTAACAACTACTTGGATCTTACATTTGCCCACTTGACCATGCTTGGGGAAATTGACAGGGTGCCCTAGCAAGCCTTTGCCCATAGGTTTTGGTTTTCCACTGGGGAATTTCTGAAAAGCCATCGTCTGCTCCCATCATAACACCATTGTTTCATCTTATCTCCCACTCATTTATCCCATTCCCCTTGTCCGAGCATTGGGTTGACCTATTTGCAGGGTTTCATCTTATCTCGTGGGAAGAAGGGGCTAAAGGCCCAGAAGGTAAAAGCAGTTGGTAAAAGACAAAATCCTAGAAATAAAACCTCGAGATGCTTCACCCAGGGATCCCCGAGGAGGAAGTAAAAGGTCTCTCAGCAAGAAACAAGAGGGACCCAGAAAATAACAAAACAAGACCTAGTCAGAGGATAGGGGGTCTCATCACAAGCCATCCTATTAGGTCCATGGGTACCTAACGGTGTGACATTTCTACCATCTGGTTACCACGCCAGGGCAGTGACCTTTGGTTGCATGGCCAAGGGAAAGGGGGTCTCATCACGAGCCAACCTTCTCATCTCTGTGAAAGTACTTTTGGGTAACACTGTCAGCTGTGGTCACCATGCCAAGGAATTTTCGCCTGGTTAGTTCTTGAATGAAAAGAAAAATAAGAAGAAAATAAAATAAAAGAATAAATGGAAGAATGGGCTTGGAAAAAATGCATCCATGATAGGTACAACTCACATTATACAAAGGCACCCATAGCTAACATTTATGCATCCTTAGCCCTCACTGCACCTACATGTTTGGACATCCCCTAGCCACATCACCTCACTTACATGGCTTGGATGAGATCTCCTTGGAAACTTTCCTTTTCTTGTGGACACTAGCCCAATAAGACGTCTTGTCTTTTTCTCCAATCTTGTATTGCAGGTTTTTGTAATGTCTTGGAGCTATTGACTGATGTATTAGGGGTTTTATGCATATGTTTAGTAATATTGATGATGAGATGTGATTGACATTTCTATGATCCTTTTGATTGATGAGCCCATGGAGGGCGTAGCTTTTGATGTGCAGGACCATGCCCAAAGGACATGTACCATTTGTACCGGTACACATGGGGAGATGACTAGTTCATACCTCCATGGGGTTGAAGAGCCCACTAGGTGGATGTTGAGACCCCATCAGGGGGTAGAGACAGGATGAAGATGGATCAGGGCCTTTGCACTGGAGAATAAGGGGACGTTCCATCAGGGGCACTTTGGCTGAGATGGACCTAGGGGGACTGACCCACTTGCAATGGAACGTTGGCTCCAGATGAACCAGGACATCACCAGAAGGCTTGTGAAATCATCATGAGTGTATGGAAGATGGACAGGGTGGTTGGCATGTGTGGCAGTTTGGAGGAGCCCAAGGAGGGCTAACGTTTTGCTTATGGATGCTGCACTATCCCTAGAAAGGGCTAACGTCTCCCTCAGAGGGGCTTGACATCTCACCTTTTTCTTGATTAGGGATTTTACTTATAATTTAATGTAAAAACAGTATGATTTTGAAATTATGGCCTTGTCGGCCTTTTTATGACCTAAAAAGTAAAATTAGGTGATTGATACACTATATATTGAGGGTTTTGACTTTCATTTTATCATCACAATTTGACTCACTCATAGTGAGGTCTGAAATTTGTGCCCTATGTGGGTTATTGGCTGATTTGAGGAAGGCGCACTTGTTGAAGGAAGAGATTTTTGGCATTCTATGTTGTTTTTTCTTGAAGGAAGGTGTTACAACTAGGGTTTGCATGATTATTTCTTGATGAATTGTAAGTATTTTTCTCCAAAACTCCTTGATTGAATGGTTGTAGTCTTATTTCTTACATGTATTTATAATTTGCTGAATAAAAACCCTAGGTGACAAGAACACAAATAGGTCCTTGTCTCTTGTCCCCTGATAGAAAAACTTTTAGCCATTGAAGAAGAAGAAGAGAGCCTAGCCATAGCTACACTCCTTTTTCTTCTTCCCTTTAGAGCTAGCCGTACCTTTTTGACTTCAAGAGGAGGAAGACGTCTCGAACCTAGGTTATCTACACCTAGGTCCATTTCCTTTTAGGGTTTGATGAAAGAGCCTTGCCTTAGCAACACTCTCCCTCTTTAAACCCTCTTGTCTTGACTTTGTGTTTCATTTGAGATGTCTGTCGGGAAGGAGGAGAGAGCACGAGGCCTTTATTTAGCAACATCGAAGTGAGACTCTCTCCCATAGGGTTATGATTTTGAAGCCCTGCTTTAGTAGCACTTCAAAACTTATCCCTCTAGTCCTTTAAGGCTCATCCCCTTCAACTCTTGTGTCCTTCATAATTGACTCCATTTAACCCTAAGGCACTGATCTCAAGCCTCAAACATTGAAGTAGAATTGGATCTAAACACTCTCAAACCTTTTTGAATTGAAACCCTAACTACACTAACCCTAGCCTAGACTAACCTACTAACCCTAAGTTGATGATGCCATCATTGAATATTTCATCTTTATTGCAGCAACGTTCTACTTTATGAGCAATTGAATGATAATTGAAGGCCTTAATTGATTTAAGAGGTTGTTTGTTGTATTGAATGTTGTATCATTCTAGTATTTATTGATGAAGTGACATTATTGCCATTACTATCTTGTAAACATTGACTTCATCAACATTTACTTTTAGTTGCTCATATTGAATATTAGATAGTCTTTAATATATATGAAGTACTGATCAGATTTTCACATATCAGTTTCATTTTTGTATTGTCTCAAGCAGGTGCTTTTATTTTCTTTGGTTATACTTTATTATTGGTTGTTTAGCCGGGACTATCTGATTGGCAGTGATCTATAAAAGGGGGAACTTGTTCTTGTCCTATTATCCTTTGCCCTTTCAAAACCCCAGGTCACTGGGGACGTTTCCCCTGGGCCTAGCCTCCCTAAATAGAAAGAGCCTTCCCATCGTGGTGACATTGGGTGGGATAGGTTCCTGTTATGCCATCTTGTCCCTCTACCTTATAGCCTTTTATCCTAGCTACAAACTATGCGATAACATTTTGGCGCTGTTGTCGGGGAACACTGAGTCAATTCTCCTCAGACGAAAAATCTTTTCGGTAGGCCTTGCCTCAAAGACTATTTTCTTACAAGCTTACCTGGTGACTCCACTAGGGTGTTTTCCCTTTTCTTTGATGATTTCAAGCAAATCATCTGGCGACTCCACAAATAGCTAATGACGACCTGTAGTGGGTGCCAGTATATACTTTCATCTACTACTATGACCTCCACAAATCCTGTCAGCCCTGTAAGTTCTCCCAAATGGTCTCATAAATAACTCTTTGGCCTTTTAAGATTACCTAACACCCAAGGGGGTTTACATGATCTACCCAAGAAGGTTGAGTCTTGGATGCCTAAGTTTTCAAGGGAAGATACATCCTATGGAAACTCTCATTGGACCAACTTTTGTGATGCATTCCAGTTTCACCAATCCGGACAAGAACACCCTGATGTATTTTTAAGGCTCTTTGTGAGCTCACTCACCGGAAGTGCCAGAAGATGGATTAACAAACTCTCAAAAAGAAGCATCACAACCCCTGAAGATCTTGGACAAGCCTTCAAGAAATTTTGGTGTGAAAAAGAAAGCATGGATTCCCTTTACTCTCAATACACTGATATTTGCAAAGCCTCTAGCGAGGGCATTATGGATTTCAATGATAGGTTCAACCTTCTCCTCAAGAAGATCAGGCCTAGTTTCTTACAAGAAGTTGTCCTCCAACACTACTTGAGCTCATTGGAAGGATTTTTACAGTTTACTCTCAAAGATCGGTCACCCTTGACTCTAGAAGAAGCACAAGATTTTGCTTGTCATATTGAGAAGAACCTTGAGTTCGAAGACTACATCCATCAAGTCAATCTCTCGCGCAATAATGACCCTTGGGAATCTAGTGATGAGGATATCACGGAATCTGAACCCAAGTTCCTAGAAATTCTTGAGGTAAAACTCATGCCTCCCAAAAGGAAACGGAACACAACTTTCTCAAACACCAACAATGTTCTAAATGTCTCAAGACAACATGAACCATCCAAGGATTTGGGCATGGCCACTCATAAAAAAACTAACTTTGAAGATTCATTGTTTGTCTTGAACACACCGATGTTAGAAAATCAAGATATGAGTGAACCCGTATTTGAGTATTTTGACCAAACCAATAGGGATCCAGAAACCAGGTCTGAAGACCCCTGAGTGCATAATGGAACCAACTTAGATACTAATATGTCCTGTATCTTGCAAAGGGTTAAAAGAATTCATGAAATCATTCATTTTTTGACAAAGCAAGACATGAATGACCAATTATCTTTTGAGGGGACTCCCACACTATTACAAACCAGTCAATTTGAACAAGAAGAGAAAACACCCTCTTTATCATTAATAGATGATCTTGGACCTAGTGATTACAAATCGATGGATCCATACTTGTTTCAAGATTGCCCCAATTCCCTTGATAGAAGAAGACACAGATTGGGGTGATTATCCCGACAATGCCTCTAATACCTCTGAAGATTCGGATGAAGATGGATATCTAGTACAGAGGGTAAGTAATATCGTTGAGTGGAATGAAGATGTTTTCAAAGACATAGAAGTTCCAAGCACCGTCATTATGGATGAAAACCCTTGGTGTTTTCAATGCAGTGAAGCACATTGGGAACATGAGTGTCCTTACAGTAATGGTGGCCATCAACAAGTAAACAATATAGGCCACATCATAGAAGGCCCTCAAATAAATATCACCGCTGAAGAGCATCAAGAGGCCATAAAAGAAGCAGCTAGGTCAGCCAGAATGGTGGTAAAAAAAAAACTAGACCATGAATCAAAAGAAAAGCTAAAGAAACAAGAGTTCCAGGTGTATAGAAGAAAGAAGTTGAACCAACCTGTCACTGACCAAACAAAAAAACCACCTTTGGATGTAATCTTTCCTAAAACATCCAAGAATGAAAGGGTTAACCTGAACTTTGACCTTGAAGGGGCATTATCCAAGATGTTTGTAACCATCCCTTTGAGAGAAGTCATCAAGGTACCATCTGTCAAAGAGTGATTTGACAACTTTTTCCAAGGATCAGATGGACCATTGAAAGATGGAACTATTGGTCATATCCAGAATGTAGCTGTGACTACAACTAATGTGCAAGAGCCTAGTGATTCCATCAAAGATGACAAAGCACGTGACAAAAACAAACAGACTCCTCATAAATATTCTCTAGAAGATACACCTTTTGCAAAGGAGGAAAATTCTAATCAGATTAAATGGATCAAGAAAGAGGAATACCAACAACTCCTGGATGAGTTCAAAGGCCAAGAATATGAGACTGCAAAAATACTAAAGAAAGTGGAAGATGATGTATGGATCCATCCTTCATAGCAGGAAATCTTTATAGCAGAATCCCACCCACCTCCCTCTACACAATACACCAGGGTTGTTCAAGGAACGACCAATTTGAAAGTCAGAGAGTACAAGGAGGGGGACGTAGCATGGATGTGGTATGCCAATAAAGGGAAGCCTACTAATATCAAAGGAAACAATAATTTTTGGCTTGGCCCTTTTAGGGTTGGAAGAAAGTCAGTTAATGACTCTTATTCCCTGCCTACACTGGAGGGACAAAGGCGCACAATGCCTGTCAGCGGGAACCTCCTCAAACCCCACCGGGATGGGGTAACCTGACTTCACAAGTAGGTATAGGTAAGTAGGCATTTTGTATTCGTGTATTATACCATTTGCATTTCATGTTAGTTTTCTTTCACATTTGCATTATT
>ML812369.1:87479-116531 GCA_009831015.1 Picea engelmannii
CCATATGTATGCAGGGGTAGCATTACCACCCCATTTTTGTTACTGATACTCCTATCAAGATTGAGCAGGTCTACAGTTTATGCCAGAGATTCTGAGGTTCTCATGCGCTCTATGGTGAGCACATTCCCCCGAGTTGGAGCCAGATGTTATCCCCACTTTTTAGGGATATCTAGGAGATCATGTATCGAGGCCCACAGGTCCTAGACATGGAGTACCAAGGGCAGGATTGATCTGAGCATGGCCTTGAAGGGCCTATCCTTTCTTCTTCCATTAGCTTTGTCTTGTCAGCAGTAGCAACATCCATCACCATTGGCTTGGTCCTGTATCAGAGAAGGCTCTTGCTCTGTGAGGTAATTGGTCCAGGTATCATGGTATGTGTCACTTTTGATCATTAAAACCTTTAAATATATGCATCTGATTCCATTTATCTCTAACAACTGCTTGGATCTTACATTTTCCCACTTGACCATGCTTGGGGAAATTGACACGATGCCCTAGCAAGCCTTTGCCCATATGTTTTGGTTTTCCACTGGGGAATTTCTGAAAATCCATTGTCTGCTCCTATCATAAAACCATTGTTTCATCTTATCTCCAGCTCATTTATCCCATTCCCCTTGTTTGGGCATTGGGTTGACCTATTTGCAGGGTTTCATCTTATCTTGTGTGAAGAAGGGGATAAAGGCCCAGAAGGTAAAAGCAGCTGGTAAAAGACAAAATCCTAGAAATGAAACCTCGAGGTGCTTCGCCCAGGGATCTCTGAGAAGGCAGTAAAAGGCCTCTAAGAAATAAACAAGAGGGACCCAGAAAATAACAAAACAAGACCTAGTCAGAGGATAGGGAGTCTCATCATGAGTCAGACTATTAGGCCCATGGGTACCTAACAATATGACATTTCCACCATTTGGTTACCATGCCAGGGAAGTGACCTTTGGTTGCATGGCCAAGGGAAAGGGGGTCTCATCACAATCCAACCTTCTCATCTCTGTGAAAGTACTTGTGGGTAATGTTGTCAGCTCTGGTCAGCATGCCAAGGCAGTGTCCCTTGGTTAGTTCTTGAATGAAAAGAAAAAGAAGAAGAAAAGAAAATAAAAGAATAAAGACAAGAATGGGCTTGGAAAAAATGCATCCATGACAGGTACAACTCGCCTTCTACAAAGGCACCCACGTGTAAAATTTATGCATCCTTAGCCGTCATTGCACCCACATGTTTGGACATCCCCTAAACACATCACCTCACTTACATGGCTTGGATGAGATCTCCCTGAAAACTTTCCTTTTCTTGTGGACACTAGCCCAATAGGACGTCTAGTCTTTTTCTCCAATCTTGTATTGCAGGTTTTTGTAATGTCTTGGAGCTATTGACTAATCTATTAGGGGTTTTATGCATATTTTTAATAATATTGATGATGAGATGTAATTGACATTGCTATGATCCTTGTCACTAATGAACCCATGGAGGGCATAGCTTTTGATGTGCAGGACCATGCCCGACGGACAGGTACCATTTGGACTAGTACACATGGGGAGATGACCAGCTCGGACCTCCATGGGGTTGAAGATCCCACCAGGTGGATGATAATACCCCATCAGGGGGCAGAGACAGGATGGATATGGATCAGGGCCTTTGCATCGGAGAAGAAGGGGACGTTCCATCAGGGGCACTTTAACTGAGCTAAACCTAGGGGGATTGACCCACTTGTAGTGGAACATTGGCTCCAGATGACCCAAGACACCACTAGGAGGCTTGTGAAGTCATCATGAGTGTATGGCAGATGGACAAGGTGGTTGGCATGTGTGGAAGTTTGGAGGAGCCCAAGGAGGGCTAACGTTTTGCTTCTAGATGCTGCACTAGCCATAGAAAGGGCTAATGTCTCCCTCAGAGGGGCTTGATGTATCACCTTTTTCTTGATTAGGGATTTTACTTAGGATTTAATGTAAAAACAATATGATTTTGAAATTATGGCCTTGTCGACCTTTTTATGACCTGAAAAGTAAAATTAGGTCATTGATACACTATATATTAAGGGTTTTGACTCTCATTTTATCATCACAATTTGACTCACTCACAGTGAGGTCTGAAATTTTCACCCTATTTGGGTTATTGGCTGATTTGAGGAAGGCTCCCTTGTTGAAGGAAGATATTTTTGGCATTCTATGGTGTTTTTTCTTGAAGGAAGGTGTTACAACTAGGGTTTGCATGATTATTTCTTGATGAATTGTAAGTATTTTTCTACAAAACTCCTTGATTGAATGGTTGTAGTCTTATTTCTTACATGTGTTTATAATTTGTTGAATAAAAACCCTAGGTGACAAGCACACAAGTAGGTCCTTATCTCATTTCCCTTGATAGAAAAACTTTTAGCCATTAAAGAAGAAGAAGAGAGCCTAGCCATAGCTACACTCCTTTTTCTTCTTCCCTTTAGAGCTAGCCATACCTTTTTTACTTCAAGAGGAGGAAGACATCCCAGGCCTAGGTTATATACACCTAGGGCTATTTTCTTTTAGGGTTTGATGAAAGAGCCTTTCTTTAGCAACACTCTCCCTCTTTAAACCCTCTTATCTTGACTTTGTGTTTCATTTGAGCTAGTTGTCTGCCGGGAAGGAGGAGAGAGCACGAGGCCTTGCTTTAGAAACACCAGAGTGAGCCTCTCTCCCCTAGGGTTACTATTTTGAAACCCTGCTTTAATAGCACTTCAAAAATTATCCCTCTAGTCCTTTAAGTCTCATCCCCTTCAACTCTTGCGTCCTTCATAATTGACTCCATTTAACCCTAAGGCATTGATCTCAAGCCTCAAACATTGAAGTAGAATTGGATCTAAACACTCTCAAACCTTTTTGAATTGAAACCCTAACTACACTAACCCTAGCCTAGACTAACCTACTAACCCTAAGTTTCTGATGTCATCATTGAATATTTCATCTTTATTGTAGCAACGTTTTACTTTATAAGCAATTGAATGATAGTTGAAGGCATTAATTGATTTAAGAGGTTGTTTGTTGTATTGAATGTTGTATCATTCTAGTATTTATTGATGAAGTGACATTACTTCCATTACTATCTTGTAAACATTGACTTTGTCAAAATTTACTTTTAATTGCTCATATTGAATATCAGATAGTCTTTAATATATATGAAGTACTGACTAGATTTGCACGTATCAGTTTCCTTGTTGTATTGTCTCAGGCAGGTGCTTTTCTTTTCTTTGGTTATACTTTATTATTGGTTGTTTAGCCAAGACTATTTGATTAGCGGTGATCTGTGAAAGGGGGAACCTGTTCTTGTCCTATTATCCTTTTCCCTTTCAAAACCCCAGGTCACTGGGGGCGTCTCCCCTAGGCCTAGCCTCCCTAAATAGAAAGAGCCTTCCCATCATGTTGATATTGGGTGGGATAGGTTCCTGTTACGCTAGTTTGGCCCTCTACATTATAGACTTTTATCCTAGCTACAAACTGTGCGATAACAAGAACCTCTCAGAAAAGGAGTTATAGAAAAAATAGCATACCTTGTTGAATTATGGATTATTCTAGAGAGCGAACTTGTAGAGCATGCCCTGCACAGAATATTTGTTGTATGGACCTGAAAATTGTACACAAAATACTAAAGACAGTAATATAACCAATACATTTGGTCTTAATTTGGATATTTTATGGAGAATTTATGACATTTTTACCCGAAACACCTATTTTAGACTAGTTTCAGGACTAGCCACAAACCCTATTTTCCACGGCGTGTAAATCCAAAAATACAATGACCCACAAAATGAAATTCGTATCACAACTACCTGGATATGTTTTCTCAAAGGCCTCCCAATTTCACGGTATGAATCATTGTAGAAACAAATTTATTGCAAAAATGGTGAGATGACCTGTAAATAACATACCTTAGAAAGCATCATCAAAAGAATTTATCCTCCCTTGAATTTCGGCCTTCTTTACTTCACCTTCCCTCTGAAATTAGGCTTAGATATCCTTTTGTTACCTCAGTCACATGTAGATATTCAATATGCTCAATTGTGATTAAAATGAGAGAGCCTTTCCTCTTATTTATACTTTCATGTAGCTTCCTCAAGGGGTTACCTTTTAACCATCTTAACCCATTTTCCTTATTTTACAGTTAACCCACTTCTAACCACTTGTAACTTAGTAATTTCTCCATTAACTTTATTATTTAAATAATTTATTTTGTATTCACTTTGACTTGTATAACAATCATCACTTCACTTTATTATTTTCCTCCTAAAATCTCTTAAACCTCTTTGACTACTTTGACCTTTTGGGGCTTCTAGATTACTCATGAGGGTTCTCCAACTTCACATGGCCATAAATCTCTAATCGTGAGAAGTTATGTGACGTTCCACATACCACTGGATATGGAATGACATGTACTATCCATCTAGAATAGTATTTCATGCAAATATATCAAAACTCATACATTATCCATCAAACAAACTTGGGTCCATTACCCAAACTTGGGTTCTCCAACTTCTCATGGACATAACTCTCTAACCGTGAGGATTTATGTGATGTTCCACATACCACCGGAAATGGAATGACATGTACTATCCATATAGAATAGTCTTACTTTCAAACATATTAAAAATCATACCATTATACATGAAACAACCTTGGGTCCATTACCTAAACCTTTGTGCTACAAGAATTCGCTACCAAACTTTCTCCAAGGGTTGACATCAATCATTAAGGGTTGACATAAATATACAATATCACTCTCCAATGGTTGACATCAATAACAACCAGCAATCCATACCAATTTTCCATCAACCTAATCCAATTGTCCAACAATCTCCCCCCTTGGCATTGATGGCAACACTTAGTCATGATAAAATTCATGCTTATACTCCTCATCAATGTTTCTATCTATCCCCCTTTGACATCAATGGAAAAGGGTATCTCCCTTTGGGGCTTCTCCCCCTGACTCAACTCTCCTTGGGGTTTATCCCCCTACCTACATGCCTTTGATTTTTCTTTGTGTTTATAAGCCTTTGATTACTCTCTCCCTTCATATGAATAATATCTCCCCCTTTGACAAAGGGTATCACTCTGAAGTCATATCATTCATTCTTCCCTTGTGATAATCGCTCCCCTTGGAAACATTCCTCTATTCTCTCTCTCCAAGCATTTACCTTTGCATCTAATAAATCTCTCCCCTTTGTCATCAATGGCGAAGGTATCTTTCCATCCGGGGCTACTCCCCCTAACAAAAATCTTCCTGAAACTGATCTCCCAACCTGAACTGTCCTCTTTATGGTGCTTCCTTGTGTAAATATAAGACACATAATATAAACATTCAAAAGCATTCATTTTGTAGTATAAATTATTTCGAGTCTTCGGCGAAAATACTCAAAGGCTTCCCTTGGAAGTGATTTTGTAAAGATGTCTGCCACTTGTTATTTTGTTCCCACATATTCAACTCTGGTGTTCTTCTCTCCAACCTATTCTCGTAGAAATTAATACTTTATTAGAATTTGCTTTATCTTAGAGTGAATCACCGGGTTCTTTGAGATATTGATGGCGCTTGTATTATCACAATAGATTGGAATGGGCTCATCATACTCAGCCTGTATATCTGTCAAAGTTTATTTCATTCATAGAACCTAAGTACAACATCCTGCTTCTGCAATATACTCTGCTTCAGCTGTAGATAAAGATATTGATTATTGTTTATTTCTTATGCAAGATACTAAACACTCACCCAAGTAGAACGTTTCTCCACTGGTGCTTCGTCGGTCATCAATGCAACCTGCCCAATTTGCATCTGTGTAGGCAATAAGTGATAGATCCTTTATTTTTGGATACCATAATCCAAACTCTTTTGTTCCTTTGAGATATTTGAAAATCCTCTTCACTACTAATACATGTGATTCCTTTGGTGTTGCTTGAAATCGTGCCACCTGTCCAACTACATTCATTACATCTGGCCTGGATGTTGTCACATATAGTAAGCTAGCAATCATTGAATTGTATTTCCTCTGGTCTATAGACTTTGAATCATCATCTTTTCTCAACTTGCAACTGGTTTGCATAGGAGTGGTAACTATTTTGCAATATTCCATTCCGAACCTCTTTAGAATTTCTGTGATATATTTAGTTTGAGAAATAAAAATTCCTTGGTTTCTTTGACATACCTTTATTTACCTTGATGTAGAGGTTTTTGTATGTGCTTCTTTTCCATAGTTTGTAGGGATTTTTTTCATTGTTTTTTCTGAGCATTACTCTATTTTGAATGTGAACTTTTGTATGCACTGCATGTGTCCAAAAAATATATGTCAATTTGGAATCCATTAGCATTGTTTGAGACATTTCCTGTGTAAATATCATCCATTATGATAATGTTCCTTTTTCTATGAACCACTCTTTGAACCAATCTATGAATCCATTCTCTCGTCCATTGTCATATATTTGTCCAAACCTGCTAAGTGTTCTTACGAATCCATATCTCTGTCCATATTGTCCAAGAATCTACTTGCACACTTGTCAATAACATTGACCCATTTATCACTCACTATACTATCATGAAGTCTTGATTAATCTATCAAACTGTACTTCTACTAACTGACTTCTCTGGATCTGTCTTCTCAAAATTTGCAAGCTGCTCGAAGGATGGTTCTTTGGTCTGTCACAACTATCACATAGAATCCCCCTGTCTAATATTCATATTACCTGGGAGTCTTTAAGTCAGAAGGCTCAGAACAATTCATTCTCTGATGTGTATTCATCAACATCTTCATTGGTAGATTCATCATCATATTCATTTGTAGATTCAGCATCTCTCCGAGTTTTGACTTCTTTCTTTCTATCTGTAGATTCATCTTTCACTACAATGCCAGAAAGTACAATCTCTTGAACATGTTCCTTATTTACCTGCCCTTCTTTTCTTTCAATTATTTTCCAAACCTTTATGTATTTGACATCTTTGTTTTTGTTTGTAGAATTTTCTTCATCTCGTTTTATTGCCAATCTTGTGATCTCTGGTACCTAGTCTTTGTTCATCTATTCTTCTTGTTTTCTTATCCATACTTTCTTATATTTGATATCAGTGTTCTCTTTCATGGAATTATCGATCATGCTTATACAATCACTAGCTATGTATCCATAGTTATGACATTTGTAACATTCAATGTTACGTGGGGCCACATAGGCATTTCTTACTTGAACAGTTATGTAATTCCTAGAATCTGCAACCTTATGTCCAAAATTAGTACAATAAAAACAATGACCATAAAATAAATTTGCATACTTGGGAGTGAATGATATTCTTTGTGGAGTAATCCTTCTGAATTTTTTCCTTGACTGATCATGATCATGATTGAAGCTTCTTTGTGGCTTGAACATGGATGGTATTCTTGAAGATGTATCTTCAATAGTTTTATTAGATTCTGGTTTACCATGATTCCTTCCTTTGAGTACTTCTGCATAACTCCTTCTATTTTCTTCATTCTTCTTTTCTAGAAACCTAGAGTGCTTCTCTTCATCCTCTATAACGGATGTGGATGTTTCTATCTCTTCAATGTTTTTGTTGAGCTTGACGATTTTACTTCTCAATGTAACAACTTCTTCTTCAAGATTCTCAACCTCTTCTTCTTTCTTTATTATCTGAGACTTCGTGACTTCTTTTGTTGTTTTTGCTTCTTCAAGCTGGATTTTTAATGTGGTTATTTCTTCTTCAAGTCCTTTCTCTTCCTGACCAAACTCTACCTCAAGATGGTTTAGATCGTTAGTTCTTTCCTTAATATGATCGGTCATTATCTTCTCTCTCATTTATTCTTCTTCCTTTTGTGCTGCTATGTTGGCTTCCAAATACTTCTTTTGATATTCAAGATTTTCTTCGATCTTTCTGGCTTCTTCAAGATGATTTCTTAAGTTCTCAATGACCTGTTGGGCTTCTTAAAAAATGTGAACACTTTCCTTTTGTTTCATCAATTATTTCTTGAGTGACTTGTTTTCTTCTCTTTCTTTTCTTAGTTCATCTAAATCACTAATCATTTTTGCCTCATAATTGTCTTCTTTTTCAATTTGTTTTTTTGTCTCATTTCCTTCATGGCATTCCATTTCAAGATGTCCGTGTTTTTCATAATTAAACAAAAGCAACATACCTCTGTTGATTATGTACTCTTCATCTTCTGAATCTGTTTGACATGGTGAACATATTTCTTCTTGATCTATACCTGCATTTTCTTTGGCATTTTCTGAATCTGCTATGGGTGAAGAATATATGTCATGTAACTTATCCCAAATTTCTTTGGATGATGAACATTTACCAACATTTTCTCTTACCAGATTAGGTAATCCTTCCCAGATGAAATCCATTTCTACTTTTCTATTCTTCTTCAATTCCTTCTTGGTTGCAGTCTTTTCCCTTTTTGAACTATCATATCCTGTAACGACTGATAGCCAAATATAATGCCCCTGTGTTTGTAAAAATACTTTCATCCTTATGCTCCACACATCATACTTTAATCCATTTTGACCATTAAATAATGATAATCCATTCTCAGAATAATCCATGATCTCCATCCAGTGGGAACCTGCTCTAATACCAATTGTTGGATTACTAAGAGGGGGGGTGAATAGTAATGGAGCAAACAAATCATTTTTAACCACAAAATACAAATGTTATATCAATGTAGAATTATCATCCGATAATTGCAGAGTAAATAAACAATGAATAAATGAGAAATCATACACATACACAGTACACCAATGTTTTTACGTAGTGGGAGAAAACCACGGAATGATTTTTCTTATATGTCTTTAAGAATTACATTCATTGGAAGCACCAACTTCCTTTGTTTTCCAGCTGCAACTAGAAGGAGGCTCCAACCCCCTAGTTTCTCAGGCTACAACTTGAGGGAAGCTCCAACTCCCTGATTCTTTGGCTACAACCATGACGCAGTACCCCAACCCTCAAGTCATAGTTCGCACAAGATCTTTCAATTTTGGCCCCTTAGAGTCTGACTGGCTCTTCAATTTCCTCCTCGAGAAATTTATTCACACACCCAACTTATGCTCACATGATCTTTGCACTGGCATGAACTCCACGATCAATACCCAAATAACATTGGGACTTTCCCCTTTTCCTTTCGGGATACCGGATTTCGCGAGTTCGCGAATCCTTTTGTCGAGCACCTTACCTCTTCGACCTTCGAAACCTGAAATACCAAACACTAGACCCTTCTCGCCACTGACTTCGGCTTTCCACTCATCACGATTTCGGGAGTTGAGATGATGTGAAAATCTGTCTCTTGACTCCCAGAGTCCCAAAATCCGAATTGCCAAAACGCTCCTCCACAGTTCCTTATCATTTCCGGTTTTCGGTACTTCTAATGTGGAGTGCTCTGCTCCTTATCAATAGGAATGTCGAAACGTCGATTCCCAAAATGCTGACAAATATCCTGCCACGATTTCTGATTTCGGTCTTTCCTCCCCACTGTGTCCCAATCACTCACCCTCGGGACCTCTGAAACCCCAAATTCCGAAGTTCCAAAATTCCGAACTTGTCACTCTTCACCTTTATACACGAAAACTCTTTTCACGTTTCGGGGATTTGATCAACCAAAGTTTTCGTCCACACTTCGGACTTATGACCCCCGAAATGCCGAAATGATCTCGATGGTCCAATGATCGAAATCAACGGTCCACGTTAAATCCTGCCTTTCGAAGGTGGATCTATCCAATGTTTAACTTCCCCCGCAACTTTCTTGGATCCTACGGTCCTCTCTATTTCGGGAGTTCTCCTCGGAGAATTCTGACCGTTGAGTTTCCTCCTCAAGAACCTCTGGCTCAAAATCGACTCTGTGATCCTTCTCTGGGGAGTGACTTCTGCGCAACAATTTGAGCTTCCTGCTTTCTCTTGAATGATTCAAAGGCCCTAACCCTTCTGAGCTTTCTTCGCAAACTCAAGTCTTCAAGGAGACTCCTACATGCACTCCTTGCAACAATCCTTCAAATACTTCAACGTACTTGAACTCTCGACTCTGTGCACTTTCTCTGCAACAACAGTCCTTCAATCTCTCAACCTTAGTTGATAAGTTCTAAGGTCTCGACCAGCCTGCGCACACCTTGAACGGCTTCCGTGCTTGTCTTGCACTTCTGCTGGAATGAGAACAATGATATCTCTCCTGAGCTTTTAGAGATAAACTCTGAACCTTTGTCATGCACTCCTTGCAGGAAATTCTCTCAGGAAGAGAAACAACTGAAACTCATTCTCTCTCTCTCTCAGAATTTAAACATTCAACATGAAAACATACATTCACACACAGCATAATACCAAATGCATGACAGAGAGAGTAAGAAACTATAAGCAGACCATTCAGCATGTATACACAGAAAACATCATAACACCATGAGTCTGAATCAAAGCTTCATATATTAATTCAAGCTTCTGTACATGGGTTCTCCTCTATAACTCTTCTGCTACAACTCTCTTCCTCTCTATGATAATGTGCTTAATCATCTAATTATGATTGATACAATGATACAAAGATGAGGGTGTCTATAGTCATTTTCCCTCCTATTCCTAAAACTATCTAATCTGGAATTTAAATCTACCTACTTTCATTAACTGGGCATAAATGCCTTTTACATTGATAGATGAGAGAAAATTACTCAAGATCTGTTTGCAATCACTTATTCATAAATGCGTGTATGCCTTCCTTAACTATTTCATTAATATTCCTTCCTTAGTCTTTCAAAATATTTCAAAACATTTTCAACATGTGCAAAAATGCATTGTGCTCATCCCAGCTGTCTTCCACCTCCACGCTCGCTTGCTGCTGGCGATGCTCCTACATCATACTCCCTCGCTTGAAAATTTTCATGGACTCTTGTTCATGAGTTCTTGCACGGTCTGTCCATGCTTCTGAATCTCTGGTTCATTCTCCCAACTGGCATCTTCAACTAGATGTCCCTTCCATTTGACCAAGTATTCAAAATACTCTTTTCTCTTGGTGCTCTTGCCGATTCTCTTGTCAAGTATACTTTCCATCTGTGGATTTTCAGCTACAGAAATTTGTTTAGTCCACTGAACCTCTGTCTATTCACTATCTTCTCCTGCTTCTTTAGCTTTGTAAGGGTACAAATCTGAGATGTTGAATATCGATGAAATTTCGATCCCATTGGGTAATTCAATCTCATATGCATTTGCCCCAAATTTCTTTACGATCTTGCATGGTCCAATCTTCTTCATTTTCAATTTGTTATATGTTCCCCTTGGGAACCTTTCTTTCCTCAGATGTGTAAGAATCATATCACCAACTTCAAACTGAAGTTCTTTCCTGTGTTGATCTGCTCTGCATTTATACTCTTGACTCGAATTTTGCAAACGTTCCCTCACTTGGTTGTGAAGTTCCTTCATTGCCTCTGCAAAATCCTCTACACTAGCACTTCTAGTTTCATTCTGTTTTGAATCCTTCAACTCAGAAACTCCCCTTGGTTGCATTCCATACACAATTTGGAATGGACTCTGCCCTGTACTTCTGTTGAGTGAATCATTGTAAGCAAATTCCGCCTATGGCAGAATGTGATCCCACTGACTGTGGTGCTCAGTCACTAGGCTCCTTGGAAAATCTCCCAAGCTCTTGTTCACAACTTTTGTTTTCCCATCCGTCTGAGGATGATAAGCTGAGCTAAATGACAAATTTGTCCCCAGCTTCTTCCATAAATTCCTTCAGAAATGTCCCACGAACTTGGTGTCTCGATCTGAAACTATACTTCTTGGTAAGTCGTGAAGTCTGACAACTTCCTTGAAAAACAGGTTCGTAATATGAGTTGTGTCATTGGTTTTCTGACATGGTATAAAATGTGCCTTCTTTGAAAATTTGTCTACCACCACAAAGATTGAATCAAATCCTCTTTGCGTTCTTAGCAGCCCCAATATAAAATCCATGCTCATTGCATCCCACGGCCTCTCAGCTATGGGTAATGGCTGGTATAACCCTGTGTTCTTCCTTTTCCCTTTTGTGTGCTAACAAATCCTACATCTGTCCACAAATTTCTTAATATCTGTCCTCATCCCTGGCCAAAAATATGCGCCATTCAACTTCGAGAACATTTTTTCATGACCAAAATGTCCTGCCAATCCTCCACTGTGTTTTTCTTTCAACAGATTCTCCCTCATGGAGCATTTTGGAATACATAACTGATTGCCTCTGAATAATAATCCATCCTAGATCATATATTCTGTCCACTGGCTTCTATCCCTAAGAATTGGATTCTTAGATGCCTCATACGCCTCTTTAAAATCTGGATCGTCCTTGTACATTTCTTTGAGGTTATCAAAACCCAAAGTTTTGACTCTAAATTCCTGGATAAGCAAACATTTCTTGTTCAAAGCATCAACAACTTTGTTAGCAGTTCCAGAAATATGCTTAGTTACAAAAGTAAAATTTTGCATCTATTCAACCCATTTTGCATGCTTTTGGTTCAACTTGTCCTTTTGAGTCACAAATTGTAGAGCGTGATTATCGTTGTACAAAACAAACTCTTTAGGAACCAAATAATGTCTCCATTTCTTCAGCGCTTGTATGACATCATAGAATTATTTGTCATATGTTGAGTATTTAATCTTCGCTTCATTCAATTTCTCACTAAAGTATGCAACCGACCTGTCATCTTGGCTCAAGACTGCTCCAATTGCAAATCCACTCATGTCACACTTGACCTAAATGTCTTACTAAAATATGGCAACACCAGAATTGGTTGTTCAGTAATCTTTTTCTTCAGCAAGTTGAAACTTTTTTCTGCTTCCTCTGTCCAATGAAAAGATTTGTGTCTTTTCTTCACTGCATCCATCATTGGTGTGCTAATCCCACTAAAATTTTAGATGAATTTCCTGTAGAAACTAGCTAATCCATTGGAGCTTCGAACCTCAAATACACTTTTCGGTGATGGCCAATTCTTAATCGCCTCTACCTTATCTGGATCCATTTTCAGCTCATCTGTAGAGATAAGAAAACCCAAATAAATGAGTTATGTCCTCATAAATGTTGATTTCTTCATATTTGTCAGCAACTTCTCTTGTTGTAATCTCCTCATCATTGTAGCTAAATGCTTCAAGTGTTCTGTTTCACTCTTGCTGAAAATTAATATATCATCAAGATATACGTTGATGAACTTCCCGATAAACTCTTTCAGGACTTCATTCATCAATATCATGAAATTACTGGGTGCGTTTGTTAAGCCAAATGGCATAACAATCCATTCATACAACCCCTCATTCGTCTTGAAGGCTGTCTTCCATTCGTCACCTTCTCTCATACAAATTTGATGATATCTTCTTTTCAAATCAATCTTTGAAAAAAAAATTGCTCCACTCAAGCAATCCATCAAATCATCCATCCTTGGCAAAGGAAATCTATATCTGATGGTAATCTTGTTGATTTCCCTTGAGTCTGTGCACATCCTCCAGCCTCCATCTTTCTTTGGGCTGAGCACTGTTGGAACAACGCATGGACTCAAGCTTTCTCGAATCAACCCTTTGTCCTTTAAGTCTCGGACTTGTCTCTTGACCTCTTCATTCTCTTGCGGCGTCAATATGTACGCTTCTTTGTTTGGTAAACTAGCTCCAGGTATAAGATCAATGTGATGACTTATACTTCTGATCGGTGGCAACGAACAAGGTAGTTCATCCACTACTATATCATCAAACTCTTCCAGCAACTTTTGGATTTCCTTTGGTAAATAATCCACTCTTGTACTGGTTAAAACAATTCTAGGCTTCCTGACCACGATGAATTGTGTATCTTCCTTCTTCTTAACCTCCTTAAGAATTTCCTTCCCATTCATGAGAAGTACAGTGTTGCTCACTTCTGGTTTCATTTCTTTATCCTTAATCGGAAGCAACATGTGAGTTCTCCCATTCTTCTCCAGGGTGTATGCGTTCTTTCTCCCATCATGAATCACATTCCTGTCATATTTCCACGGTCTACCTAGCAATAGATGACAAACATCCATGGGAATAACATCACATAGTATTTCATCCTTATATCCTCCTATTTTAAATTTAACTAAACATTGTTTAGTGAAATTTACCTGATGTCCTTTTTGTAACCACAAAACTCTGTATGGGCTTGGATGTTCAATAGTTTCCAGCTCCAGCTTTTGTACCATCTCTGTAGAAATGAGATTGTTTGTGCTACCACTGTCCACGATGACTTTGCAAGCAGTCCGAAAAAGCCTATTCCTTTGGGTTGGGTTCTCTGCCTCCTTCTCTGGCGTTAAGAGAACTTTTCTCATCATCAGTGATCTTCCGCCCTCAGCATCTTCTGCCTCAACATTCTATCCTTGTGCTTCGGCAATGTGAGTTTCACCTCCTTCTTTCTTTCTATCTGGACATTCATAGGATTTGTGTCCATTTTTCCCATAGGTAAAGAATTTTATTTCTCCACCTCTGCCTCTTCCTCTTGCTCTAGTTCGATGAAAAGTATTTCTATCAGCATACTGTCCTCTCTGTGAGCTTCCACCTCTCTCGGTTTGAGTTTTAGGTTTCTTCTACTCTTCTTTAGCTTTTTTATTCCTATATTGGGCAATTGTTTTGCCTCTGGCTTGACTTCTTCCTCGGCTTCTCTTACCTTGCTTCCAGCTCATCTTCTCTTCATCTTTTAGAGCCATCTGATAAGCATCCTCCACATTCTGAAGTCTCGTCATGCTCATCTCATCTTGAATGTCATATCGTAGACCATTCATGTACCTGGCAACCTTTTCATCACCACTTTCCCGATGACCTGCTCTGATGTTTATCTTGTAGAATTCCTCAGTGTATTCTTTTACTGAACTCAACTTCTATCTCAAATTCTGCATTCTCTGAACTAGAGTAATTTGATAATCCTTGGGTATGAATTTTTCCTTCATATTTGCAATCATTCTATCCCATCTTTTGATTTTTTGCTTGCCTTTGAAGCGTCTGTCAGCTTGCAGTTCATCCCACCATAATGTTTCATGTCCTTTAAGTCTTGTGACAACATGTTTAACCTTTTTGTCTTCCGCAATATCCTCATAATCAAAATATTTATCCAAATCTCTAATCCAGTCCAGAAGTTCTTCTACATCCAGGTTTCCTTCATATATTGGAATGTCCATTTTTTCTCTGGCACCTATCCTCGCAATAACCTTGAATAGGCGTTCATCTGCTGCATCTTTGGCTGCAACTTCTTCTCCCTCATTTCTAGCTTCATTTTCACTTTCAGCCTCGCTGATATCCCCAGCGTTGACTGTGCGCCTCTGTGTTGTCTCCATGGCATCAAGCCTAGCACGTAGTTCACGCATTTCCCTTTCCATTGTTGGATCAGGCATTGATCTCTCTCTCCTTCTTGGTGGCATGGCTGAAAATATTTTCTCTTTTCTCTTCTACAGAAAGAAAATAACTCTTACTCGCTCTGATACCACACTGACGCAATACCCCAACCCTCAAGTCGGAGTCCACACAGGATCTTTCAATTTTGGCCCCTTAGAGTCTGACTGGCTCTTCAATTTCCTCTTTAGGAAATTTATTCACACACCCAACTGAGTGTATGTCACAGGTCCTTCTGAGTTATGCTCACATGATCTTTGCACTGGCATGAACTCCGCGATCAACACCCAACTGACATTGGGACTTTCCTCTTTTCCTTTCGGGATATCGGATTTTGTGAGTTCGCGAATCTTGTTGTCGAGCACCTTACCTCTTTGACCTCCGAAACCTGAAATACCAAACACTAGACCTTTCTCGCCACTGACTTCGGCTTTCCACTCATCATGATTTTGGGAGTTGCGATGATGTGCAACTCTGTCTCTTGACTCCCAGAGTCCTGAAATCCGAATTGCCAAAACGCTCCTCCACAGTTCCTTCGCATTTCGGGTTTTTGGTACTTCTTATGTGGAGTGCTCTGCTCCTTATCAACGAGAATTCTGAAACGTCGATTCCCAAAATGCCAACAAATATCCTACTGCGATTTCTGATTTCGGGCTTTCCTCCTCGCTGTGTCCTGATCACTCTCCCTCAGGACCTCCGAAACCTCGAATTCTAAAGTTCCGAAATTTCGAACTTGTCACTCTTCGCCTTTATACATGAAAAATCTTTTCGCGTTTTGGGGATTTGATCAACCAAAGGTTTCGTCCACACTTCGGACTTATGACCCCTGAAATGCCGAAATGATCTCGACGGTCCAATGATCGAAATCAACGGTCCACGTTAAATCCTGCCTTTCGAAGGTGGATCTGTCCAATGCTTAACTTCCCCCGCAACTTTCTTGGATCCTACGGTCCTCGCTATTTCGGGAGTTCTCCTCGGAGAATTCTGACCATTCAGTTTCCTCCTCAAGAACCTCTGGCTCAAAATCGACTCTGCGATCCTTCTCTGGGGCATGACTTCTGCATAACAACTTGAGCTTCGTGCTTTATCTTGAATGATTCAAAGTACCTAACCCTTCTGATCTTTCTTTGCAAACTCAGGTCTTCAAGGAGACTCCTGCATGCACTCCTTGTGGCAATCCTTCAAATACTTCAGTGTACTTGAACTCCTGGCTCTGTGCACTTTCTCTGCAACAACAGTCCTTCAATCTCTCAACCTTAGTTGATAAGTTCTAAGGTCTCGACCAGCCTGTGCACACCTTGCACGGCTTCTGTACTTGTCTTGCACTTTTGTTGGAATGAGAACAACGGTATCTCTCCTGAGCTTTTAGAGATAAACTATGAACCTTTGTCATGCACTCCTTGCAGGAAATTCTCTCAGGAACAGAAACAACTAAAGCTCATTCTCTTTCTCTCTCAGAATTTAAACATTCAACATGAAAACATACATTCACACACAGCATAATACCAAATGCATGATAGAGAGAGTAAGAAACTGTAAGCAGACCATTCATCATGTATACACAGAAAGCATCATAACACCATGAATCTGAATCAAAGCTTCATATATTAATTCAAGCTTCTGTACATGGGTTCTCCTCTACAACTCTTCTGCTATAGCTCTCTTCCTCTCTATGCTAATGTGCTTAATGATCTAATTCTGATTGATACAATGATACAAAGATGAGGGTGTCTATAGTCATTTTCCCTCCTATTCCTAAAACTGTCTAATCTGGAATTTAAATCTACCTACTTTCATTAACTAGGCATAAATGCCTTTTACATCGACAGATGAGAGAAAATTTCTCAAGATTTGTTTACAATCACTTATTCATAAATGTGTGTATGTCTTCCTTAACTATTTCATTAATATTCCTTCCTTAGTCTTTCAAAATATTTCAAAACATTTTCAACCTGTGCAAAAATGCGTTGCACTCATCCCAGCTATCTTTCACCTCCACGCTCGCTTGCTGCTGGCGATGCTCCTACATCAAACCAGAAGGAGGCTACAACCCCCTATGTTCTCTGGCTACAACCGGAAGGTGGCTACAACCACCTATCCTTTCCCCGTCCAACCTCTCTGACGTAGAAGTATAATGATGGAACCACTTTCACACTATCACTATGAGATATACTGTTGTAAACCTGTACCAATCAACCTGCACCAAACAACCTGTACCAATAACCTGAACCATGCATCAACCTGTACCTCAACCTGTAATCAACATGTACCATAAAAAAGTGCATCAACCATGCACCAACCTGTACCAAACAACCTGTAATCAACATGTACCATCAATCTTATTAACCAAATCAGATCTACTCACCAAGATCAATCACCAAGACAACTCTAAAATATGTGCATCAACCAAGCATAACACAACAACTCATAATCATCACCAAGATCAATATGTTCTTCTAATAATATACCAAGACAAGTATGCTACATCATCCATAAACCATGTGTCAACAATACTACTTGTCTCAACCATGTACCCAACATGTACCTCAACCAAAAGCCCTCATCAATTTCATCATCCAAATATGATTTGTAACTCTGTAATATACATGGTGTATATGATCAAATACCTGCAAACCCTCCTTAAATCTTCATCAAACTTTACTTTAGTCTCACATGACTAATTTTGGATTAGTCATCAACCCTAACTTGAAATAATCATAACTATGTACCTGTAATGAATAAGGATCTGAAAATGGCATGCAATGTTCTTCTGTGTCTTTTATGAAAATCCTCCATATTTCACTACTTGGAACCTCTCAGAAAAGGAGTTATAGCAAAAATGACATACCTTGTTGAATTCTGGATTATTCTAGAGAGCGAACTTGTGGAGCGTTCCCTGCATGGAATATTTGTTTTATGGATCTGAAAATTGTACAAAGAATACTACAGATTGTACTCTAACCAATATATTTGGTTTTACTTAATTTGTATTTGTTATGAATAAGTCATGACATTTTTACTGGAAACACCTGTTTTATAATAGTTTTAGGACTAGCCACAAACCCTATTTTTCATGGCGTGTAAATCCAAAAATAAAATGAACCCCAAGATGAAATTGGTATCACAACTACTTGGATATGTTTCCTCAATGGCCTCCCAATTTCACAGTTTGAATCATTCTATAAAAAACTTTATTGCGAAAATGGTGAGATGACCTGTAAATAACATACCTTAGAAAGCATCATCAAAATAATTTATCATCCCTTGAATTTCGGCCTTTTTTACTTCACCTTCCCTCTAAAACTCAGCTTAGATATCCTTTGGTTACCTCAGTCACCTGTAGATATTCAATATTCTCAAGTGTGATCAAAATGAGAGAGCGTTGCCTCTTATTTATACTTTCATGTAGCTTCCTCAAGGGGTTACATTTTAACCATCTTAACCCACTTTCTTTATTTTACGGTTAACCCACTTCTAACCATTTGTAACTTATTAATTTCTTCATTAACTTTATTATTTAAATAATTTATTTTGTATTCACTTTGAATTATAGTACACTCATCACTTCACTTTATTATTTACCTTCTAAAATCTCTTAAACCTCTTTGACTACTTTGACCTTTTGGGGCTTCTAGATGACTCATGAGGGTTCTCCAACTTCACATGGCCATAACTCTCTAACCATGAGGAGTTATATGACATTCCACATACCATTGGAAATGGAATGACATGTACTATCCATCTAGAATAGTATTTCCTGCAAATATATCAAAACTCATACCATTATCCATTAAACTAACTTGGGTCCATTACCCAAACCTGGGTTCTCAAACTTCTCATGGCCATAACTCTCTAATCGTGAGGAGTTATGTGACATTCCACATACCACCGGAAATGGAATGACATGTAATATCCATCTAGAATAGTCTTACCTTCAAATATATTAAAAATCATACCATTATACATGAAACAACCTTAGGTCCATTACCCAAGCCTTTGTGCTACCTGAATTCACTATCGGACTTCTCCAAGGGTTGACATCAATAATTAAGGGTTGAAATAAATCTACAATATCACTCTCCAATGGTTGACATCAATGACAACCAACAATCCATACCAACTGTCCATCAACCTAAGCCAATTGTCTGACACATACATCATAGCTCTAGTTGCCTCACAAATTGTCTTGTTTTTTTTTTTTGCAACCCCATTCTATTGGGGATTGTAAGGCACTGTCAGCTCCCTCTTAATCCCAGAAGCTCAGTAGATATCATCATACTTGTGGGAGTCAAACTCTTTTCCATTATCTGTTCTAAAAAGATGAATATGACTACTTGTTTGATTCTCAACAAGATTCTTAAATTCTAGAAATTTACTGAAAGATTCATCTTTAGTTTTCATAAAATAAATCCAGGTTTTACGGGATAAATCATCAATAAAAATGATATAATAAAGACAATCATTCATGGATGGTGCAATCATAGGTTCATAAATATCATAATGAATAAGATCTAAAATACCATTAGTTATTTTATCACTGTGATGGTAATATTTCTTTGTATTTTTACCAAGAGAACAACCTCTACAAATACTATCATGCTCAAAATGAAAAACTAGCATATTTGTTACCATCTTTTGAAAACCTAGGAGGGCATCATAATTGAGGTGTCCAAAATATTATGTGCGATAGTTCGCATGGGTTGATCATCTCATGATCTAATGCTTGAATAAAATGACCTGAGACTTTGTAAATTCCACCTTCTTTAACCCCCATTATCATGGCTAAGCTCATCATCATCTACTATAACTCCAATTGTTACGAGTTAATCTCTCATTTGGGAAATGTTGGAAAAGAAGGTAGAGATGGCTTCATCCTTTCCCAACTTTAATGTACATAGTTATTTCTTCAAGGTCCTCTTTTGAGTAGGGGCCTTATTTTCATACAAGTTTTCTAGGGCATCAAAGCATTCCTTTGTTGTCCTTAAGTGAGCAATAAGAGGCATCATACTATCTTTAATTGACTAAAAAATTACCCTCTTGGATTTGGCCTGCCTTTTCTTATAGACTGTTCTTCTTGCATTTATAACAGGTTCTTCCACTACCCTAGTAACTGTTAAAGTTTAAGTTATTATTAGGTTACCTTTCTATTTACTAGATAACAATAGCATAGATAGGATCACTAAGAGAAACACAATCACAAGAGTACACAATAATTTATCATGGGAAACCCTCAAGGGGAAGAAAACTCAATAAACTTCCTTAATATAGATAGCCAAGACAATGCCAAGACAATGAACCAAACAACACAAAAAATCCTCTCCCAAGGATGTGCCTCTCTCTCTCTTCCTTTTTTCCAGCAACTGGGCACTGTAGCTTCCTTCAATACTTGCGCACTAGATGAGTGAGTTGAGTGTGTGTCCAAATGAGGCGCTGGCCACTCTTATTTATACAATCTGGCAGGTGCTGAACATGTGTCTTTTCACTGGAAGGGTTGACTTCTCATTCTGGGTGGTTATAACCACTTTAATATATTATGGCTGGGTCAACTTCTCATTCTGGGTGGTTATAACCACTTTAATATATTCTAGGGTCGTCTTTTCATTTAGCCTATCACAATTAGGTTTTGACCAATCCGCAAAAGGGGATTTGGTCAATTTCAATGCCAAAAGGGGATTGATCTAATCAATAATAAATATATTGTATCTTTATCCACAAAAGGGGATAAGAATATTCTTTGCAGTTACACAATATTTTCACACTCCCTCTTAACAAGAAGGATATTCTTATCTTTTGCAGGTCACTGGATGTCAACATCAACTAGGTAGAAGCATCCACTGGATAATGTCATCAACTGGGCAACGTCATCAACTCGGCAACATCATCAACTGGGTAATCATCATTAACTGGATAACTGGAGGCATCCACTTGGTCATCTAGCATCATGATCATTGACTGGCATATCTATAAATCATCGGAAGTTTTGTTCTCTTTATCTTCGCGCAGAATATACTCTTTCTTTCTTTCGTCTTCATGCAGAAGATACTTCTTTCTTATCTTCAAGCATAAAATATATTTTCTTCACACAAAAGATGTCCAATGCGTTTTTCCATTCCTTTTATGTTCTCCCTTCTCTTGTAGTCATCTATCTCACCCATCCACTGGGGAGGACTACTACCATAGCTTCACTCTTAGTCATCCCACATGAACTAGAGAAGCTAAGATGCTAGCATGGGAAAGACTAGACTCCCTTTCCATGATCCACGCAGGATCATGACACAAACCTCAAGAGACAACTAACCATTCCACATGGTCAAGGTTTGTGTTCCAGGCTACTATATCCTTGGCTAGAGGAGAGTATATGCCCACTACCCCTTGTAGAAACATCCACATTCCTCTCTACGAGGGTAATCACACCCCTCTCTACGAGGGTATTCTAGCATGTCCCTAGAGTATCCAAAACTCAACACTTATACAGAGGCCAACCTTGGAAATTTTCTCATCCCCCTTCTCTACGAATGTCTCTTCCTTCTCTATGAAGGTCTCTTCTCTTTTCCTTCTCTATGAAGGTCTACCTGTGGGATTTCTCTTTCCTTATTTACGAAGGTCTTTTCTCTTTCTCCTTCTCTACGAAGGTCTATCTATGGGATAAAAAAAATCTCTTGTGGTTAAAAGTATTTCCATGGTATAATACTATGATACCCATCTGTTGGGAACCATCCATCTACTGGATATATTTCATCTTGATCAAAATATCTGGGAACCATCCATCTTCTCTTCTAACTACATCAAATCACGATCCTTTATTTTGAATTCGGAGACATGGATCCCTCTTGCACCAAGATAATAGCTTCTAATCATCATCCTTGAAGTTTTCTTTTGTAATATCCTGGGTGCCTTCTTGAGTTCAAATATTTCTTTCTTTATTTCTTCATACTGGATCAACCTTCTCCCTCTGCATCTATAAGAACAATATTGGATCAACCTATAGTTACCTGCATCTCATCCACTATATCTGAATATCCATCTTTTTCTTCATCTTGAATATTTTTGTTCTTCATCTTTAGGAGCCTCCTGTTCCTATATGAATATCGGATATTGTCTGGTCTTCACTAACTGTCACCATATCATATGTCCTTCTCATGTTGTTTAAATTCTGCAATTGATGGCATAAGTTCTGTCTTACGAGACTTGTAAACTTACTTACAGTATGATTTCTTTGTCACTCTCATGAGTGATCATACATGAAATAAATATGTTATCTCTTCTTTGATACTTCCTTCATAAGTTTGCATAGACACTGAAATAAAATGAGGTTAATTAACATTCTCACAAAAAACTAACTTGTAATGATAAAGTATTAAAGTAAACAAGATACTAACAATAAACATGAATACTTATCTTTTGTTTTTGTGTAGGAGCCTCATGTTCCTATATGAATATCGGATATTGTCTGGTCTTCACTAACTGTCACCATATCATATGTCCTTCTCATGTTGTTTAACTTCTGCAATTGATGGCATAAGTTCTGTCTTACGAGACTTGTAAACTTACTTACAGTATGCTTTCTTTGTCACTCTCATGAGTGATCATACATGAAATAAATATGTTATCTCTTCTTTGATACTTCCTTCATAAGTTTGCATAGACACTGAAATAAAATGAGGTTAATTAACATTCTCACAAAAAACTAACTTGTAATGATAAAGTATTAAAGTAAACAAGATACTAACAATAAACATGAATACTTATCTTTTGTTTTTGTGTGGGGAGGCTCCACAGACTCCACCATTTTCTATCTTTCTTCAGATCAACTATCTTCAACTTAAAGTACATAATCCTTAATTTCTAGTAAATCTTTCTTTGAGGGAGGAGATTCCTCTTCCTCTACCACATGTGCTTGATAATTTCTTTTCCCTTTTCCTTGAGGACAGTCATAGGAAAAGTGTCCCAACTTTTGATAGTTGTAGCATCTGATCTTTGAAACATATTTCTTCTTATCTGGAACTCTTACAGAGTTAGCTTCTTTATTGTTCTTCCTGAAGGAACTTCTTCTGTTCTTTTGAAATGTAAGAGCTTTCTCTTTGTTAACAATTAATCTTTTATGTTGGTCTACAAGTCTAGATTCTTCGTGTGTGCAATCTACCAATAACTTATCAAACTTGGGTAACCTGCTTCTTGCACACACTCCTTGTACAAAAGGAACCCAAAATGTTGGAAACCCATTTAGGGTTGTGGTTACAAGCTCTTTGTCACTAATGACATCTCCAATAGCTGCAAGTTGATCTATGATCTGAGAAACTCTCATAAGATAGGATGTGGCAAATTCTGAGTTTTCCATCTTCATATTACGAAGCTAATTTTTTAAGGCAAGATTCTGGCTAATGTCTTTGCTTTCATATAACCTGTTGAGTGCTTCATGCATTTGCCTTGTTGTCTGTAGTTCGGATATATGAGGGGTCAAGTGATCTTTTACTGAATTTGACACGATTCTCTTTACTTTATTTTCAATCTTCTTATGCTTGGTCTTTTTCTCTTCTTCCTCTGGTCCTGGTACACCCACTGTAACATGTTCTAGGAGATCATTCTTGTCTAGAATCATCTACAACCTATGCTTCCAAGATCTAAAGTTTCCAGATCCTTCCAGCCTATCTTCTACCCTCATGATGGTAGTCATTCTTTCTTATAGAAGAAACCCTTGCCCTCTGGGCTATAGAAATAATAAAAAAAATCAAATTACTTGGATCTAAAAACTAAACTCACCAAAAGATGCACTGGATTGAGGCAAGTAGCTTGGTGTGTTTAGATTTCAGAAAATCCAACTTTTACCCCTCCAAAATTGATCTGCGGATTTCTGGACTGGTGCTTTTGGTTTTCTGGTACACTGGTACTTTTGGTTTTCTGATACTTTGTGAAAATTAGGGTTTCACTTTTCGGGAGATATAACTACTGAAAAAGTGCACTGAGGATGCCAAAATGTTCCTTGAGGTAGGGCACACCTTTCTAGATGGTTTTGAGGCTGAAAACCTTCTTTAATAAAAATCCCTAATTTTCATGTACGACAATAGTGACGTTTCTCTTTTTCCTTTGAAAGATGCTCTCTTCAGCTTAGCTCTGATACCATGTTAATTTTTTTGCTATTATTAGGTTACCTTTCTATTTACTAGATAACAATAGCATAGATAGGATCACTGAGAGAAACACAATCACAAGAGTACACAAGCATTTATCCTGGGAAACCCTCAAGGGGAAGAAAACCCAGCAAAATTTCCTTAATATAGATAGCCAATACTATGCCAAGACAATGAACCAAACAACACAAAAATTCCTCTCCCAAGGATGCGCCTCTCTCTCTCTTCCTTTTTTTCGACAACTGGTAACTAAAACTTCCTTCAATACTTGCGCACTAGATGAGTGAGCTGAGTGTGTGTCCAAATGAGGCGATGGCCTCTCTTATTTATACAATCTGGTAGGTGTTGAACAAGTGTATTTTCACTGGCAGGGCCTACTTCTCATTCTGGGTGGTTATAACCACTTTAATATATTCTCGCTGGGCCGACTTCTCATTCTAGGTGGTTATAACCACTTTAATATATTTTGGGGTTGTCTTTTCATTTAGCATATTACAATTAGGGTTTGACCAATCTGCAAAAGGGGATTTGGTCAATTACAATGCCCGACATGATCAATCCACAAAAGGGGATTGATCTAATCAATAATAAATATATTTTGTCTTTATCCACAAAATGGGATAAGAATATTCTTTGTAGTTACACAATATTTTAACAGTAACCATCTCATCCAAATCACTTTCTTCCAATATATTCAATACCCTATCCTTCAAAGCATTGAATTTTGAAGCCCCTTCAAGCCTATCTTCTGCTTTAATTAAATATGAATCCAAACTGAATTTGGATTGCAGGAGAAATATGATAAAAACAAACTTACTCCTAACCTAAAATCAAACCCTTAATAGAGGATCTACGCAGGCTCAAAAGTCTACCACAACTGAGCTCTTTTCACAACCTAAGCTCTGATACCATGCTAGAACTTAAGGGAAAAAACAATATACTAGCTAGAAAATAAAATTCTTATATTTTTCAAATCATTAGCTATTGTAATTATATGACCAACAAGGCATTTAAAAATATGATGCAAAACCTAACAACACTAGTGAATAAATAACATACATAACCCAAATCTGAGTATTACCACAACTATAGAAAAGAAAAAATGTACCTGATTAGTTGTTGTTTCCTTCCTCTAGTGTATACTCAGAAAATCTTAGTTAATCATGGATCAAACCCTCAGGGTAGATCTCCTCATGGACATAGGGACAATGCCAAGAAATACTCTTAGGTTAAACAAATCAAAACGAGAACTCAACAAGCTGGAAAACCAAAGTCAAGAACATAGTCCAAGCCATTGTCCAAGTATTAGGGCTGAATACAAATCATTGTTCAACCTAGGGCAACGGTCCAATATCAGGCCTACCAATCCAATCAAAAAACATATAAACCAAGGCGGTTGATTGGGATGAGCACCAACAAACCACCAACAAACATAGAAACCTAAACGATAGGCAGGGATGGACACCAACAGTCCAACGACAAGCACAAACAATCACGAGTAGCATAGATAAACCCTCAATAAGATGGTGTAGACCAAGAACATGAAAGAGAGAATTGAAAATACCCTTGTAAACTTGTCCAGAATGTTAGATTTTATAGCTCGGGAGGTACTCTGCATGTTTGTCTTGTATGCGGAAGTTGTCTTATATTTGCACTACTAGACACTTGAATTTGTAATGGGCTTTTATAAAGTTTTAATAAAGTGGTTCTTTTTTTAAAGTGACATTTTATTAGGTATACCTTCTAACATTAAAGTGACTTTATTTCATAGAGTGCACTTATGTTATAAAGTGAATTTGTACTTTAATATTTTAAGTGATTTATTTTGGAGGGAATGAATCATGTCCCTTGATCATGTAAAGGAAAGATTAGATCTTGACCTTTGTATTTAGGGATGAGGAAGGTGAAAATACACTTGGAAGGTGAAAGGTCATTTTCGAATTATAAGAGAATGCATTGGCCTGGGTAGTGTGCAAGACAAGAGAAGAAGAGATTGAGAGAGATTTTCGAGAGCTTGAGAGATGAAAGTGAGCAACAAATTTTTGGCATAGATTCCAACGGAGATTGGGAACATTTCCCAAGGAGAAATTTATATTTAAAAGAGGCTGAGGTTTATTGTTGAAGACAGGTTGTATTGTACAAATATGTACATGTCATACAACAACAAGTTTGGGCACATAAATCGAGGCAAGTGTGGGCATGGTTTTAGAGATATATTTTGGTGAATTTTATGTTGGAGGAAAGTACAACATGTTGATGTTTGGGCAACATCAGAAAGACATTCTACTAGATTGATAATTAATAATGAGATTATTAATTATTAAACAATTTTATTAATTATAATATTATTATTGTAATAATATATTTATCGTATAAAGTATATATATATATATAGTATAAAACATAAAACATAAATATAAAGTATATTTATATTATATGTATAATATAATATAAAGTATAAATATATTTATTACCTAAGGGACACATCTCTTCATAGATGGTCACCATGGTCACCATATGTTATTTATATATAGAACACTCATCATTGTAATAAGATATTCATTCACATACAATATCATCTCTTATGAAAAATCAACATGGTATCAGAGCGGGACCAGGCTTAACTCCCTCACAGGAGGGCCCGGGAAAATAAGAGAGATAAGTGCTGGAGAAAAGAAAAGCATGGGATAGGTGTCTCATGTGGAAATGCAGTGTTGATTCTATTTTCATTGGTGACTACACGAAGGATAAGATCGATTCGATGGTGAAGAAAGCATGCAAAAAATTACAATTCTACTAGAGGTTAAATTTTTGGACTTACTATGTAAGGTGAAGATGCAAGGCAATGGCTACACCTTTGGTACCAAATCTTAAGTTGTTGCAGGACATGAATTTAGAGACTATGGATGTTAATTTATTTTGGCAAATGGTATGTGACAGACCATGAGTTTGGGTTATATGGATATTCAAATTCAGATTGGGTCAGCAGTATTCTTGATCAGAAGAGTACTTCGACATATTGCTTCAGTCTAGGCTCCAGTATGGTTTCATGGAGCAGCAGAAAGTAATTGTGTGTAGCAATCAGTATGGTTGAGGTATATTATGTGGAAGCATGTGAATCAAGGCGCGAAGTAGTGTGGCTTCGGAAATTGATGACTATTGGACTAAATTTGACTTGTAGGTAAGACCTACAAGAAGAGGATGACGAGACTTGTTCTAGAGGACAAGTGATGAAGTCAACAGGTTGAAGATTCAGTTGATATTCAGTGCTTGAGAGGGAGTTGAACAATCAGTTCCAGAGGGATATGGGTACTACAATAAGGAGCAGGAGGCTCCAAAGGATGTAGTAAGTAGTCATGTGTGGCGCTCAGTACGGCTGAAGCTAAGTATTTGACAACATGTGTAGTAGTAGTGTGGCTTTAAGAAATTTTGTCTCGGATATTTGGTCTCAAACTGGAGGCAACCTACATTTGGTGTGACAATGAGAGTTGCATGAAGTTGTCAGAGAACCCCGTGGTCTATGACAGGTCGAAGCATATCGATATCAAATATTACTATATCAGGGATATAGTGCAACAGGGAGTAGTGAGGCTCTAGTTTTGTGACTACAGAGGATCAAGTTGCGAACGTGTTTACCAAGATGTTGTCAAGGATGAAGTTTGAGTAGTTCATGTACAATATTGGTGTGGTTCCTCTTTAGAGGGAGTGTTCGCATCCAACATGAAAAAGGGTTGGCACTGACAGGAGTGCACATGATCATGTACTGTTGAATCGCAGGGAGTGGATGTCTTGGGGACATGTTGTATCTATTGAGAGCTACCCATAGACCTTGGTTGCATGGGGTAAATTCATGTTCTCACTGAGACATGTGGAACTCATCCAACATGAAAAAGGGTTGACACTGAGTGTTCTCATCCAGCATGAAAAAGGGTTGGCACTAAGACATGAGAACACATGATCAAGTACTGATGCATCGTAGGAAGTGGATGTCTTGGGGACATGTTGTAGCTATTGAGAGTTACCCATAGAACTTGGTTGCATGGGGTGAATTCATGTTTCACTATGAATATCTAAGGGTTGGCACTGAGATAAGAATGCACATGATCAAGTATTGATGCATCGCAGGGAGTGGATGTCCTGGGAACATATTGTAGCTATTGAGAGCTACCCACAGACCTTGGTTGCATGGGGTGAATTCATGTTGCACTATGTATATCCAAGGATGTATAGATTCACATGTTCAACAATCAATGGATGTGAGCTTGTGTGGTATCAGACTTTGAGTCTGTGTCTCATGGAAGTGACACTTGGTTGCTAGACACTTGGTATAGAAGGGAGAAATGAGGCTCCAATATGGTGCAGAAGGGAGAACTGAGGCTCAAATATGTGGCCACCGATGAGAAGGTTGTGGATGTGCTGACAAAGCCATTGTCAAGTACGAATTTTGAGTACTTCAGGGGAAATATCGACATAGTTGTAATGTCCCCCACCTCTTAGAGAGGTGATGAGGAGACTCAGTGGCCTGGGCACCCCCATTAGGTCATAGTCTCACACTGAGGGGGGGAAAGTCAAGAAGTTAAAAGTTATATTTTTAAGTTGACTTAAGAAAGGAAAAGG
>ML812370.1:8644-21372 GCA_009831015.1 Picea engelmannii
ATATATATATATATATATATATATATATATATATATATATATATATATGAGCACATTTATTTCATTGTGATAATACAAGGATTTGATTTTATACATTGAATGCCAATATCTCTTTTTTGTATTTATTGAGGAAGTAATGTTATAAGTTTTATCTTTAATTGCAATCATTGACTCCGTCAATAATTACATTTATTATGCTCATGTGTATATATTAAAGATAGTCATTAACAATTTGAAGTACTAACCACTGCTGCACATTTTTAGTTTTATTTGCCTTGTCTCGCAAACAGGTGCCCTTCAGTGGAATATCTTCATCTTTGACTATCTCTTTGGGCAGTAATCTGTGAAAGGAAACCCTCATCCTGATCCTTTAAACCTTAAGACCTTTTAGAACCCCAGATTACTAGGGACGTCTCCCTTGGGATTATCCACCCTAAATAGAAAGATCTCCCCATCGAGGTGACAGTGGGCGGGGAAGCTCTTGTTACGCCAGTTTGAGCCTTTCCTTCAAGCTACTTAAAACCTTTCCTACAAACTGAGCGATAACAAACCCAAGACTGTATACTTCCTCCATGATCAGGCAAGGCTGAGCAACAACAACTACCAGAGCTAAGAATGGAAGAATGACTAGGGTGATTGGCTCTAGGGGAGTTTGAGTAACGTGCATTTATTGCACGTCGCTTCTCCCTTCAGATATTCATTCAATTTTTAGTACAAGCCAAGCCCACTAGCCAACTCACCATTGTACTATATTCAAAACCATTATACAACCAAATATCAAGCTTGCCATATTACTTTTGCAAAGTGTGTGATAATCCCAAGTGCGCCATCCCCTTGCCAATACCAAATCTCTTCAAATGACAACTTGCTAGGAACAAAAACCAATGTGCAACTCATACAATGTGCATAACCATAGTATCAAGGGTCGAGATCACCCAAATCTTGCCATGAATAATACAATATCAAAATAAAAAATGGATTATAACTCTTTCATCCACAAGGCAACATTATCATATTTTATGAGAGATCATCAAAGCCATTTAGTTCCATGTTTTAATCACCCAACCACCACATATTACCATTTAAACCATGATCTGAAACAAATGAACTATAGAAAACTGTGTTGCTACCATCACATAGGCAAACAAAATGTAAGTGCTTCTTATCCACCATTGTGCCATAAGTATAACAAGGGGGTCCCACCTACTAGTATATTATTAATATAGTTAAATAATAAATCTTGGCAATCATTTGCGATCTTAGTATTCATCGTTGCACTTTCAAGCGTCAACAATACTGGCCGATTTGGAGTCGCACATTTTCACAATGTCCCCCACATTTCATGGAACCTCCATTGGAAATCATGATTTGAAAATTATTGACTGCATGGATATAACAATTGATTTCTTGGGAAATGTAGTGATGAATAAAATTATGGGTGTTTCCACTGTCAACGAGGATGATGACTTTCTGATTCTTAATGTAACCGATTAACTTGAGGTTTTGGGGAGAAGAGTGTTGAAATATTGTAACTACGAAGTATATTCTAATTATAATTGAGTTATTGTCTTCTAGATGAATCCCCTTTTGTGGATTGATCATGTCGGGACTTATGTATGACCAAATCCCCTATTGTGGATTGGTCAAACCATGTTTATATGATGCTAATTGAGAAGTTGGCCCCTAGGGATAATTAAAGTGGTTTTAACCACTAGTTGAATAAGTCATCCCTGCCTAATGAAGAGACACAACCCTAGTGCTCCTCAGCTGGTATAAATAAGAGAGGATAATGCCTCATTCACTCACTCACTGAAGTCGCTCGTCTAGTGCACAAGTTTGGAGGTAGCTGCTCTTGGAACAGGGGCAGACCCAGGGTTCAACTCTAACATTGCACCAATAAGCCCTAACTACTGGCCCTTTCGGCAACACCTGCAAAGAAGATGCAGTCTCACCCAAAGTAGCAATAGGGGGTTTCAGGACACAAGTGTCTACAACCAGAGGAAATGCAAAGTGGGTCCAAAACACACACAGAGAGCTAATTATTCTTTACCAACTTAAGCTTGCTTCGCACAATTATATCTCATATCTAGCACAATAATGAAACAACAGAATAAAAAAAAGCAAAGAATACATCATCTCCCATAGAGGACAACAAGATATACGTGGTTCACCCTCTCCCTAGGGCTACGTCCAAAGAACTATGTTTCTTGATATATTATATTAAAACATACAGTTCTATCTGCGCACTTAGCTTGCAGAGCTCTCTCTCTCTTTCTCTTATTTTCTCCCCTCCTTGTGCACCTAGCTGCAGGGTTGATCTTCGCACCCAGCTGAAGATCTTACAATGCAAGAATATTCTCACAACACAATACTCTCCTCACGCAACAACAATAATCACTCAACATCAACAACGCAATCCACCTCGAACGAACCCTCCCAGGTCTTCTAGACCTTTATTTATACATTACATGACAACCGTCTAGGTGTCAAAACCCTAGATCCCAAAACCCTAGGTCTCTAAAACCCTAGGTCAACTTGACCCACGTTTTTAGGGCTTCTCCAACTTGTCTTTCCTTCTTTCCCACGAGGTGCTTCGAAGCATCCTTTGGTGGACTTTTTCTCTTGCTGAGTTGTCCACGATCCATCTTCTTTGCTGATCTGTTTTCCTCGATCTTCTCGTTCAACGACTCATTTTACCTTACTTCGCTCCATTTTTGCTTCTTTGACCACTTCGACCCATTCTTAGTCACTGTTCCTTCTGCACAATTTGTACTTTGCCTTTCCTCTTCCTTATTCTTTAATTTTTTCCTTAATCCATAACCAAGGGCCAATAGGACCTCAACACTCACCTATGACTCGTCCCGAGTCACTACAATACTGGACCTTCTGTTTTACTTTGACTTTAGTCTACGCAGAGCAGCCTGTGATTTTTGATATGTCCCTCCCCACTGTGTGCAGACTGTCTTTTCTGTGTTTGTTACCTAGTTTCAACTGCACCTGGTAGCTAGACCATTCTCCTTCTGCTTTTACTGAGAGCTGCGAGGCAACTGGTTGTCGTAGTACAATTTCAACCGGCTCCCATTCACTAACCCTTCCTTCCATTCTCCATTCAAAGTCTTCAACTGTGCAACTCCTCCTTCTGTAACATAGGCAACCTCATATGGACCAAGCCAATGTGTCCTGAACTTCCTTGGATGCTTCATGAACTTGTTGTCGTATACCAATACCAGATCTCCTTGCTTAAATTCTTTCTTCTTGATATGTCTGTCGTGGTAGTCCTTTTCTCGTTCCTTCTGTACCTGCTCATGAAATCCTACAATGAATCTATCTTCCTCCAGTTCCACCAACTGCGCAAGCCTGTCTTGCACAACGCCTGTGTCATCCATACCTGTAAATGTTGCAATTCTTAAGCTAGGAACCAAATATTCCATAGGTACCATGGCTCCACACCATAAACTAGTTTAAAGGGGGTCTGCATTGTTAGTTTCTTGCAAGTGGTTCTATAAGCCCATAACACTGCTGGTACTCTCAAATCCTAATCATCTCTGTTTACACTGCAAATCTTTGTCAACTCTGTCTCCAAGATTTTATTGAAATCTTCGACTGTACCATTCGCTTGTGGGTGGTAAGGTGTGCTCTTCTGATGATAAACTACAAATTCCTGAGTCAGGGCTTCAATAGTCTTATTAATAAAATGTGTACCTTGATCGTTCATAAGGATCTTCATCATCCAAATTGGGTTATGATATCATCAAATATGAACTGCGCAACTGTAGTTTCACTACAATCCTTAACTGCTCTTGCTTCTACCCATCTAGTCAAATATTCTGTTGCAGTGATTATGTATCGAGCTCCTATGCTCTTTCCTGGTGGGTTGATAGGGCCCACAAAATCAATAGCCCATTTCTCAAATGCCTGTAAGGTTAGCTGAGGGGCTAAGGGAATCTCATCTCTTCTGGAAGGTTTCCCAACTCTTTGGCATACATCGTAGGCTCTGTAGTATTCCTTAACATCCTTGTGTAGAGTGGGCTACCAAAGGCCAGCTTTAAGAACCTCCTGTGTTGTTTCTTTTCCTGCATAATGTCCTCCTGCGATGTCTTCATGTGCCTTTCCAGAATCAGTGGTCAGAGGCTAGCTTTAAGAACCTTCTGTGTTGTTTCTTTTCCTGTATAATGTCCTCCTGCGATGTCTTCATGTGCCTTTCCAGAATTAATGGTCATTCTACCTCCATGAAACATCTCTGCAAGATCTCATCAAGTCCCATCTTATACAGTTGTCCAGCTATAAACGAAAAATCCGCAGCATGAACTACCAACTGTTTCTTCTGAATGACTGTATATTTGTGAGGTGCCATTCCTATTGACAGGAACTGAACTATCTCAATGAAGTGATCATCAACCTTTATGATGGCCAAAAACTGTGCATCTAGTAGTGTATCCTCCAAAATGGTAGGTTCCTCTCCATGTTCTAACCTAGACAAGTGGTTAGGTCCCTTGTTCATTCTCCCTGGCTTGACCACAATCTCAAAATCATATTCTTGGAATAACAGTAGCCATCTGCATATTCTTCGCCCCAACACTGGCTTGTTGACTAGGTATTTCAACGTAGAGTGATCAGTGAACATATTAAAATGTCCTCCCAACAAGTAGTGTCAACACTTCTGCAACGCGTACACCATTGATAAACCTTCTCTCTCAGTGGTAGTGTAATTTATCTCAGTTGTGGATAGATTCCTGCTAGCAAAGGATAACAGATGGTCAATATATCCTGATCCTGGTTGTGATAAGACTGCTCCTAATGCAATAGATGAAGCATCAACATGCACATGAAATTCCTTACTCCAATTTAGGAAAACCAGAATAGGAGTAGTGACCATTTTCTGTTTCAGTGTGTCGAAGCTCTACTGACATTGCTTTGACCATTGAAACTGACAATCTTTCTTTAATAGCTTCTCCATAGGTGTTGTTATCTGTGCATAGCCCTTGATGAACTTCCTGCAGTATCCAGTATGCCCCAATGCAGTGTGCAACTGTCTAACTGAAGTAGGAGGAGGTAGATCAACAATGATGGCAATCTTGGAAGGATTTACCAACAATCCTTGCTTACACACAATATGGCCTAGAAACACTCCAAAGGGGGAAAAGAAGAGACACTTCTTTAGGTTCAGGGCAATCTGACATTGCCTGCACTTATGCAACATAAGTCTCAAACATTCAATATGATTTTTCAATAAGCTAAAAACAATCCAATCATCCAAATATGCTTCCAAAACTTTATGTAAAAATTCCTTAAATGCTTCGACCACCACCCTAGAAAAGATGGCTGGTGCATTATTCAATCCGAACGACATCACTGTGTACTGGAAAGAGCCCCATTCTATTGCAAATGTGGTCTTATGGCCATCTTCCTTAGAAATCATGATCCGGTGATAACCTGAAAATCCATCTGTGAAGGAGTAAACTTCCTGTTCTCCGACATTATCTAACACTTAATTAGTAAACGAATTAGGGAATGGATCATGTAAGCAAGCATCATTCAGTTTCCTTAAATCTACACAGATATGGATCTCTCATGTCTTCTTATCTTGGACCACCATAGGGCTAATCCATTCTGATTTTTCAACAGGTTCTATGATTCCTGCTTCCAACATTTTGTCTAATTCAATCTTGACTTTCTGATTATACTTGGGATTCAATCTGTAGGGTCTTTGCTTGACTGGCCTTGAGTCTGGTTTTAAGGGGATCTTCATTTCTCCCATGTGCCCTTTAATTCCCTTCATGTTGGTGAACTTGGTTGGAAACAAGTCCTGATATTCATGTAGTAGTTATGTGATCTTGTCAATAGTGGCATCATCCCAATAATCTCCAACGTTTGCGAGATTGGGTGTTTGCTCTGTTCTAATGTTAACTTTCTTGATTTTAATTGGCTGTCCAATGAAAGGTAGTTCAACTCTTAGTCCTTCTATGTCTTTCTGTCTTTCAGTTTCTGCGATGTTCACATTCTTAGGATCATCGTCTTCATCAACATTGATATTGTAACAACCTTGCAATTTCTAAAGAGGTGCAGTCCATTCATCTTCTTCTTTCTCTAAAGGGAGGTTAGGTGCCTCCTTAAAGACTTTCTGGTGCCTCCTCAAAGACTTTCTATCTTACAACTTGTAAAGCTTGATCTATTGTGGGGTACTCATTCTCAAATAAAAATGTAGCTACAAATTTCTGAGTCATACCATACCAATCTGAAGTGGTGAGGCACAATTCTGCTTGAAGATACCAATTGATAGGTGTTGTGTCCAAAGTATGCACCCACTCTTCTTCGGGAATGCTTCTCTAGGCTTCCTCACAATTTCGAACATGGTCCTTTCGACAACTCTGACCTGTGTATCGAACTTCGCACCCTTCTACTTGGTCTGAAAAGCGTACTGTCATCAAAGTGCAACATTGCACCCACTCCACAATGTTCTTTTTGTGTGTCCCCCACCATATTGCTTGTGTTGCTTTCAAGACTTCATCCAATGCCAACAATCTTTGTTACTGGTACAATTTCTTCAAATTCCAGTAAGAAAGTTTCTAAATGATTTAAACCATCAAATGTGGGCAGATTACTTACTTTTGTGCCAATCCAACAAACTTCCTTGGTCAATCTGACACACCTCTGCGCAACAACTTCATACATTTTGTTCTGCCAATTATCTAGTGCTTCTTCCGAATATGATGAGCATGTGCTGTCACTTTGCCAACTTAAATTCCCATTTGTCGTAGGATTAATGTAATCCTGCTGCCTTGCTGTCAATTTATATATATTCTTTAGCTCGTATGCACAATATTCTTCTCTGATGGGTTCTGTGTATCTGCGACCTTCATCAGGATCAAGAGGTGCAATGACCCTAAGGCCATCACCTTCAAATGTCATTCTTATTTTCTTTAATTCAATCATAGTTGAATTGTTGAAAGCCCAATCAATGTCCAACAGTGCAGGATAAGGACAATTGTCATCAACTATCTCAATCACCTCGAAGTTCGTAGACGTCCTTACCCCACCGATGTCCACAGGGACATGCTCCAGTATTCCAAAGGGGCTTACTGCCTGCTGATTAGCCATCCTAAGATTGATAGGGGAGTAAATCAACTTAGGTTTTCCCATCAGTGCCCAGGTCTGGTTTGTCATAACATTGACTTCTGACCCTAAGTCGAGGACCACATAATCTATGTCATAGTCTCCAATCTGAGCATTGAGGTGTAGTTCCTTGTTTGTCCTTCTCTTCCTAGATACTCGATGTACTACTTTATTCAGTAGAGGATCTACCCTCCCTATCTCATATTATCTGATCAAGTATTGTAATTCTTGCACAAATTTTTCATCCTTAATCAAATTAATGCAAGTACATAAGAATTCCATAATCTTGCTTACCTCTTTTCCTTCTCCGGGCGAGGAAGACTGGTCGAATGCCAGAGACATTCGACATTCTCTCACTTTGGTTGTGTATTTGATGAAGAAGCATGATCTCTTCCAGATTCTCTTCTTTTTTCTTCAAATGTCTGCTTTTCTTTCCTCGTATCAAACACTTGTGTCTTCTCTGTAGCTCTTCTGACCCTTGATTCTTTTGTAGTCTTCCTTGGGGTCACTCTGTCTTCTCCTGTAACAACGCCTCCTCTAGTGATAACAACAAATCTGGGATCCTCTCCGTGAGGTTTTGTTGATATCAATTGTACTTGTTGGTTTCCTCCTCGTCTCTCCTGAAGTTTGGCTAACAGTAATGAACAATCTTCAATAACATGTTCAAATGAGTTGCAGTAGCTACAAGTGGTACAAGGGTTCTGATAGTCCCTTGCCAAGTGGCCTGGTTGTGTGTAGTTATAACAAATGATATGACCTCGACCTTGACCCATGCTTCATCCTCATCCTCTTCCTCTGAATCCACCGTGAGGGTTGAAGTTTCCTCTTCTCGGAGAATTAAACTGTGTAGCATTTCTCTCCTTCTGTACTTCGCCTTGAATCCTATATGTATATCTTGACCTTTCATGCAAGAGGTCATAAGCCCTACAGTCCTTCTCATCATGCCCCACATATTTACAGAATGTGTAGTAAATATTGGTAGGTGTCTGGACATATTTTTGCATGTAATAAAATTCACCAGGGTGATGTCTATTTCTACATACCTCACACGAGGGTACAATAACCTACTTCAAAGGGATTAGATCTCCAGAGGCCAAGTACTCATTAAACAGGGGACAATTCTCCTTGTCATGGCCCTCTGACTTGCATCTAATACACCAGATGTATTCTCTTTTATCTTTTCCCTTTTCTTTCTTCATATCTTCAACCTGTAGAGATAAGCTAGTTAGTTGACTCAAAATTTGACTCATACATGAGTTGGATTCTCCCATAGGGGCTGATTCTAGTTTCATGGTGATCTTCAGTGCCTCAACCTATGAAGCAACCTTCTGTTGCATCAGAGGAACTTTGATGTGTGGTAAGAGGGCAACAATGAACCATTCCTTGTTTTTCTCTCCTGGGATCTGAAAACTCAAACGGCCTGTAAAGGTCTTAAACCTCTGATCAAACTCCCAAACAGGTTCAACTACTCTCTGCTTGATTTATTTCAGTTCTGTAATGCATTGCGACTTTGACTTGGGTTTCTTGAATTCTGCACTCAATGCAGCCTTGATATCTTTCAACGGTTTAGGTTGTGCAACTCCTTTAATAAACTTCATGTACCAGCTCAGTGCGCGGTCTCTCAAGGTAGCACTAAACTGATCTCTTTTAACAATTTCGTCACTGAATTTCTTGATACTCCATACAACTTCGCATAAAAATCAATGTTGATCATGATCTTTAGATCCATCTCCTTTAAAGATAGGTAGCAACATTTCATCTGCCATAGATATTCCTAGGTTTCTTGACTGAGTATGTATTGAACTGCTGGTAACAATGATCTGGTAGCTCCGACTACTCTGGTTACTTAATGCTGCTAAAACAACAGGAGGAGTAATAGTACTTACTTCGACAGTCGATGATGTCCCTGAAGTTTTCGATTCTTCTCGGTGAGGTTCTTTAGTCTTGTCTTCCTTTGCCCCAACGGACCCTGAATGTTCCTCGTTCAATAACTCTTCTTCTTCTTCACTACAAAATCCTTCATCCTGTGCCAGTGGTTCATGGCTCTTCTCAAACAGGTTTACCAGAGGAACCTCGCTGAAGGTTCTCCCACTGCGCGTGTGTCCAACCTCTATGTCAATGTTGTTTTCTGAGTTCTTGAACATTAGCTTTTCAATCTGACCAATTACTGTATATTCAAGATGTTCTTCGCATGCAATAACATCTTGATATTCAACTTCAAAAAGTGTAAAAATTTTCCTCTTGGTCCCTTAAATAAATACCTCTATGCTTGGCTATATGACTCTACTCTGTCAATAGAAAACTTGGTAATGTACCCTCCAATGGTGCTATAAAACCAGTGATCCACTGCTCTTGACACGACGTTATCAACTCTCTTGATCTTTTTGATCAATGTCGACGTCCAAACCACAGGTGGTCTAGATTTGATTTCAAACTGGGTATCTGCTAATTTGGCTAACCACTCATATAGCTCCTTATGAACTCCTCCAAAGAAAATCTCATATATATCAGTAAAGATATACCTTCCCAACCAATCCTCTGTACTAAGATTAGGGTTCTTGTTCTGAGATTCAGCGAAGTCCTTTTCTTGTTCTTCTATCCACTTCTGAATCTCTTTCTTCGATGAAAACCAACTTGACATTCCCTCAAGAAGATCTCAGTCCCGACAACGGAACCATTTGTTGGCATATGGGCAGACCCAGGGTTCAACTCTAACAACGCACCAACAAATCCTAACTACTGGCCCTTTCGGCAACACCTGCAAAGCAGATGCAGTCTCACTCGAAGTAGCAATAGGGGGTTGTAGGACACAGGGGTCTACAACCAGAGGAAATGCAAAGTGGGTCCAAAACACACACATAGAGCTAGTTATTCTTTACCAACTTAATCCTTCTTCACAAAATTATATCTCAGATCTAGCAAAATAATGCAACAACAGAATAACAGAAAGAAAAGAACACAACATCTCCCACAGAGGACAACAAGATATACATGGTTCACCCTCTCCCTAGGGCTACATCCACATAACTGTGTTTCTTGATATATTATATTAAAACATACAGTTCTATCTGCGCACTTAGCTTGCAGATATCTCTCTCTTTCTCTTCTTTTCTCCCCTCTCTACGCACCCAGCGGAAGGGTTGATCTTCACACCCAACTGAAAATCTTACAATACAAGAATACTCTCACAACACAATACCCTCCTCACGCAACAACAATAATCACTCAACATCAACAACACAATCCACCTCGAACAAACCCTCCCAGGTCTTCTAGATCTTTATTTATACATTACATGACAAATGTCTAGGTGTCAAAACCCTAGATCCAAAAACCCTAAGTGTCTAAAACCCTATGTCAACTTGACCCACGTTTTTAGGGCTTCGCCAACCTATCTTTCCTTCTTTCTCGTGAGGTTCTCCGAAGCATCCATTGGTGGATTTTTCCGCTTGTTGAGTTGTCCACGATCCATCTTCTTTGCTGATCTGTTTTCCTCAATATTCTCGTTCAACGACTCGTTTTCCCTTACTTCGCTCCTTGTTTTCTGCTTCCTTGACCACTTCGACCCATTCTAAGTCACTGTGCCTTCCGCGCAGTTCGTACTTCGCCTTTCCTCTTCCTTATTCTTTAATTCCTTCCTTAATCCATAACCAAGGGCCAACAACTAAAGTTGCAAGAAGAAGGAGAGAGAGGCACATTGCTCAGTCTTGGATATTCTTTAGTGTTTTGGTCTTTTATCTTGGCATTGTATTGGCAATCTATATTAAGGAAGTTTTTGCTGGGTTTTCTCCCCCATGAGGGTTTCCTAGGATAAAATGTTGTGTACCTTGTGATTGTGTTTCTCTCAGTGGCCCTGCTTATTCTATTATTGTCTAGTAAGATGAAAAGAACTTAATAGAAAATATAAATTTAACATGGTATCAAAGCTTGATTGGATAGAGCACCTTTCACTGGTAACAAAAAATGTCACTGTTGCCATATAAGAAAATTAGGGATTTTTGTTGGAAATGAATTTCAGCCTAAAAACCATCTAGGGAAGTCCAACCTAGCCTAGTGAACTCATTGGCAGCTTGAGTGCACCTTTTCAGTGGCTAGAGCCTTCAGAAAGTGAAACCCTAGTTTTCACTAGTACTGAAAAACCAGAAAACCAGGAAACCAAAACCAATACCATAAGTACCAATCCATATTTGCGCAAGTTGAGTTTCAAGGGGTAAAATTTGTATTTTCTGAAAACAAATTGCACCAGCCTACTCACCTCAGCCCAACGCACCTCCTGGTAAGTTCATATTCAATTTATGAGCACTTTCATTTTTTGTTCATTTTCCCAGCTCCAGGTCAAGATGTCTGCAAGCATGAAGCTGGTTGACAAGTTAGAAGGTGCGGGAAACTTCCGTTCCTAGAAGTATAGGATTGCATTCATTCTTGAAGATAATGACCTTGCAAAATTCAGAAAGGAAAATGTACCAGAACCCACAGAGGATGCAATTAAAACAAAGCACAAGAAGGATATCGTTAGGGCCAAATAAATCATTGTAGACTCTATTAAAGATCACTTGATCCCTGTTATCCCCGATATCTAGGGATAACTAGGAGATCATGTCTCGAGGCCCACATGGTCCCAAACATGGAGTACCGAGAGCGGGATTGACTTGAGCATGGCCCTGGAGGGCCCATCTCTCTTCTTCTTCTTCAGATTTGTCCTGTCAGCAGTAGCAGTTTCCATCACCACTGGCCTGGACTTGCATCAGAGAGGACTCTTGCTCCATGAGGTAATTGGTCCGAGGTATCATGGTATGTGTCATATTTTATCGTTATAACCTTCTCATATATGCATTAGGTTCCTTTCATTTCTGATGACTGCTTGGATCTTACACTAATCCACTTGACCATTGTTGGGGTGATTGGTTGGGTGACTTAGTAATCTTGTATTCATGGGTTTTGGCTAGCCACCAAGGGGGATTTGCAGAGCCATCGTTCGCTCCCACCATCTTATCATATTTACATCTTATACCCCGCTCATCCATCCCATTCCCCTATTCTGGCCATTAGGATGACCTTTGAGGGTTACACTTTGTCTTGTGGGAAGAAGGGGCTAAAGGCCCAGGGGGTAAAAGCAGCTGGTAAAAGATAAAATCCATAGGAAAATAAAACCTTGAGATGCTTCGCCCAGAGGATCCCCCAGAAGACAATAAAAAGCCTCTCGATAAGAAACTAAAGGGACCCTAAGAAAAATAAATAAAAACAAGACCTAACCAAGAGGATGGGAGGTCTCATCATGAGCCAACCCATTATGTTCATAGGTATTTAGTAGTACGACATTGCCACTATCTGGTCACCAAGCCAGGGCAATGACCTTTGGTTGCATGGCCAAAGGAAAGGGGGTCTCATCACGAGCCAACCTTATCATTTTTGCAAAGATACTAGTGGGTAACGCTGTCATCTCTAGTCACCAAGCCAAGGCAGTGTCCTCTAGTCAGACCTTGAAGTAAAAAAGAAAGAAAAGCAATAAAAGAAAAATGAAGGCAATAAAGGGCTTGGAAAAAATGCATCCATGACAGGTACAACTCGCCTCCTACAAAGGCACCCACAGACAACACCTGCCCTTGGTATTACTA
>ML812370.1:33399-45171 GCA_009831015.1 Picea engelmannii
TTGCTGGGTTTTCTTCCCCTAGAGGGTTTCCTAGGATAAATGTTGTGTCTCTTGTGGATGTGTATTTCTCAGTGATCTTGTTCTTATTATGCTCTTATCTTTATGAAATGCAAAGAACTATAATAATGGCATAAACATTAACAGTGTTTCTAATAGAAAGAGAACTTCAGTATGTTGTTTTAGTCTGGGTCAGCCATGACTTCATGGCAGAGAAGGAAGCAATCTAGTATTTCTCTCAGCACGACAGAAGCAGAATACATTGCAACATGTTCCGCCAGTTGTGAAGCCATATGGCTTCGAAAGTTGTTGACATGTATATTTGATCTGGAGATGGAAGCCACCATGATTCTATGTGATAACCAAAGTTGCATAAATATGACGAAGAACCTTGTATTCCATGACAAGTCGAAGCACATAGAAATCATGTATCACTACATTCGTGATATGGTGCAGAGGGTAGCTGTAAAGCTCCAATATTTTGGCACAAATGAGTAGGTTTCATATGTGTTGACTAACCCTCGATCTCGTGTAAAGTTTGAATACTTTCAAGATAATCTTGGTATAGTCTGAAATGACCTCCCTCGAAAGGGGGAGTGATGATGATGATACTATGGTATCCTCACCAAAAATGGGTAGCTTTGTTAGGATTTTATATCCTAGGGGACTGATCATCCCTAGATAGATCCCAAAGATTCGGTAAGGACAGTTTGTCATAGTACCTGTGCTTGTATATGCCAACTGTGGTCAGTAGTGGTAGCTATGTTAGGATTTTATATTCTAGGGAATAATTTGATTCCTGGGCAGATCATGAAGGTCTGGGAAAGACGGTCTGTCTAAGTACCATGTGGCAACTCCGTTAGGATTTTATATCCTAGGGAATATTATGATTCCTAGGAAGATCCCTAGGATCTGTCAGAGTACCACAAAATGTTGTTGTTTCACTTGCCTCATTTTGTTGCTATATGATGATGATGTTATTACTCCAACCTTGTGTTGTTGATGATGTTGTTGCTCCAGCCTCATGATGTTGATGATGTTGTTGTATCATCCTAGTGTTGTTTATGTTGTTGTTATAGTTTTATACTAACTGATGTTGATGTTTCATATTCTAGCTCCATGTTGTGAACGATGATAATGATGCTATTCGAGCCCCATGATGTGAATGATGATGATGTTGATGATGAGAAAAACTTTTGATGATTTATAGATATGCCAATCAATGTTCCAGATGCTGATGATGTTGCTTCCCTCTCTCTCTCTCCTGATGATGTTGTAGAATACCCTTCTTATTAAGGGGAGTGTTGATATATTGTAACTGCGAAGTATATTCTAATTATAATTGAGTTATTATCTTATATATCAATTCCCTTTTGTGGATTGATCATGTCGAGATTTATTAATGACCAAATCCCCTATTGTGGATTGGTCAAACCATGTTTATATGATACTGATTGAGAAGTCGGCCCCTAGGGATAATTAAATTGGTTTTAACCATTAGTTAAAGATGTCGGCCTTGCCTAATGAAGATGCACAACCCTAGTGCTTCTCAACTAGTATAAATAAGAGAGGATAGCGCCTCATTCACTCGCTCACTCAAGTCACTCATCTAGTGTGCAAGTTTGGAGGTAGTTTCAGTTGCAAGAAGAAGGAGAGAGAGGCGCATTGCTCAGTCTTGGATATTCTCTAGTGTTTTGGTCTTTTAGCTTGGCATTTTATTGGAAATTGTTGGCCCTTGGTTAAGGAAGAAATCAAAGATTAAGGAAGAAAGATGAACTACGAACTGAGTGGAAGGCACATTGACTGATATTGGGTCGAAGTGGTCAAAGAAGAGGAAAAGGAGTGAAGTAAGGGAAAATGAGCCGTTGAACGAGAAGATTGAGGAAGACAGATAAACAAGGAATATGGATTGTGGACAACCTAGCAAGCGGAAAAAGTCATCAATGGTTTCTTTGGAGAACCTCGTGGGAAAGAATGAAAGACAGGTTGGACCCCCTATTGCTACTTCGGGTGAGACTGCATCTACTTTGCAGGTGTTGCCGAAAGGGCCAGTGGTTAGTTTTTGTTGGTGCATTGTTAGAGTTGAACCCTGAGTCTACCTCTGTGCCAACAAATGGTTCCATTGCCAGGACCAGGATCTTCTTGAGGGAATGTCGAGGTGGTTTCCATCGAAGACAAAGTTTCATAAGTGGATAGAAGAACAAGAGAAGGACTTCGTTGAGGCTCAGAATAAAAAATCTAATATAAGTATAGAGGATTGGTTGGGAAGGTATATCTTCAATAATATACACGATATTTTCTTTGGAGGAATTCATAAGGAACTATACGAGTGGTTAGCCAGATTAGCAGATTCCCAGTTTGAGATCATATCTAGACCACCTGTGGTTTGGATGTCAGTTTTGATCAAGAAGGTCAAGAGAGTTGATAATGTCGTGTCAACAATAGTAGATCACTGGTTTGATATCACTATTGGAGGGTACATTACCGAGTTTGCTATTGACATAGTAGAGTCATATAGCCAAGCAGAGAGATATTTCTTTAAGGGATCGAGAGGAAAAATTTTACACTTTTTGAAGTTGAATATCAAGATGCTATTGCATGAGAAGAACATCTTGAAGATATAATAAGTGGGTCAGATCGAAAAGCTAATGTTTAAGAACTTAGATAGCGACAATGACATAGAGGTTGGACATACGCGTAGTGGGAGAACCTTCAAAGAGGTTCCTTTGGTAAACCTATTTGAGCAGAGACAAGAACCACTAGCATAAGACGAAGGGTTCTACAGTGGAGAAGAAGAAGAGTTATTGAACGAGGAACAATCAGGATCCGCTGGAGCAGAGGAAGAGAAGACTAAAGAACCTCGCCGAGAAGAATAAAAAACTTCAGGAAATATGCTGACTGTCGAAGGAAGTACTATTAATCCTCCTGTTGTTTTAGCAGCGTTAAGTAACTAGAGTAGTTAGAGTTACCAGAGCACTGTTACAAACAGTTCAGTACATACTCAGTCAAGAAACCTAGGGAGATATATGGCAGATGAAATGAGGCTACCTATCTTTAGAGGAGATGGATATGAAGATCCTGATCAACACTAGTTCTTATGAAAATCTGTATGGAGTATTAAGCAAGTAAATGACGAAGCAATTAAGAGAGCTCAGTTTAGTACTACCTTGAGATATCGCGCATTGAGTTAGTATATGAAGTTTTCTACAATGTCTGCACAACCTAAATTGTTGAATACCATCAAAACTTCGTTGAGCACAGAATTCAAGAAACCCAAGTCGGAGTCGCAGTGCATTACTGAACTGAAAGAAATCAAGCGTAGAGTAGCTGAACCTGTTTAGGAGTTTGATCAAAGGTTTAAGACCTTAACATGTCGGTTGAGTTTTTAGATCCCAGACGAGCAGAACAAGGAATGGTTCATTGCTTCCCTCTTACCACACATCAGAGTTCCTCTGATGCAATAGAAGGTTGCTTCGCAGGATGAGGCATTGGAGATCACCATGAAACTAGAATCAACCCCAATCTGAGAATCTAGCTCAGGTATGAATCAAATTTTGAGTTAGCTAACTAGCTTATCTCTGCAGGTTGAAGATATGAAGAAAGAAAAAAGAAAAGATAGAAGAGAATATATTTGGTGTATCAGATGCAAATCAGAGGGCTACGATAAGGAGCATTGTCCCCTATTTCATGAGTACTTGGCTTCTGGAGCTTCAATCCCTTTGAAGCAGATTACTCTACCCTAGTGCAAGGTATGTAGAAATAGACATCACCATGGCGAATGTTATTACATGCAAAAATATGTCAAGACACCTACAAACCTTTGCTGCACATTTTGTAAATCTGTGGGACACGATGAGAAATACTATAGGGCTTATGACCCCTAGGCTCTTGCACAAAAGATCAAGAGATACATACAAGATTCAAGGCGAAGTACAACAGGAATGAAATGCTAGACAGTTTAATTCCCCAGGAAGAGGAAACTTCAACCCTCATGGTGGATTCAGAGGAAGAGGACGAGGTGGAGGCATGGGTCGAGGTCGAGGTCGAGGTAAAATCATTTTTTATAACTGCACACAACCAAGACATTTGGCAAGGTACTGCCAGAAACCTTGTACCACTTGCAGCTACTACAACTCATTTGAACATGTTATTGAAGATTGTCCAACATTGTTAGCAAAGATCTAGGAGAGACGAGAAGGAAACCAACAAGTACAATTAATCTCAGCAGAACCTCGAGGAGAGGATCCAGGAGTCGTTGTTATCATTAGAGGAGGCGACGTTACAGGTGAAGATAGAGTGACCCCAGGAAAGACTACATAAGAATCAAGGGTCAAAAGAGTTGCAAAGAAGACACAAGTGTTTTATCCGAGGGAAGAAAATAAAACATTTGAAGAGGCAAGAAAATAATTTGGAAGAGATCAGGCTTCTTCATCAAAGACACAACCAGAAGTGAGAGAATGTGTAATGGCTTTGGCATTTGATCAGTCTGCTTCACTTGGAGAAGGAAAAGAGGTAAGCAAGCTTATGGAATTCTTATGTACTTGCATTAATTTGATTAAGGATGAAAGAGTTGTACAATAACTACAAAATTTGATCAGACAGTATGAGATCAGTAGGGTAGACCCTCTGCTGAATAGAGAAGTACATCAAGTATCTAGAAAGAGAAGGAAAAATAATGAATTACACCTTAATGCTCAGATTGGAGATTATGTGGTCCTAGACTTAGATTCAGAAGTCAATGTTATGACGAAGCAGACCTGGGCACTGTTGGGAAAACCTAAATTAATTTATTCCCCTATCATGCTTAGGATGGTTAATCAGCAGTCAATAATCCCTTTTGGAAGACTGGAGCATGTCCCTGTGGACATCAATGGGGTAAGGACGTTTGCCGAATTCGAGGTGATTGAGATAGTTGACGATCACTGTCATTATCCTGCGCTGTTAGGAATTGATTGGGCTTTCAACAATTCCATTGTTGTTGACTTAAAGAAAAGAAGACTGACATTTGAAGGTGATGGCCTTAGGGTCATTGCACCTCTTGATCCTAATGAAGGTCACAGATACATAGAACCCATCAGAGAAGAAGATTGTGCGTATGAACTAGAGAACATATATAAATTGACATCAACAAAACATGATTATATTAATCCTACAACGAATTTAAGCTGGCGAAGTGACAACGCATGCTCATCAGATTCAGAAGAAGCACTAAAGAATTGGCAGAACAAAATGTATGAAGTTTCTATGAGTAGGTGTGCTAGATTGACCAAGGAAGTTCGTTGGACTGGCATAGAAGTAAGACATCTGCCCACATTTGATGGTTTAAATCATTTAGAAACACTCTTGTCAGAATTTGAATAAATTGTACCAGTACAATAGTGACTGTTGGCACTGGATGAAGCTTTAAAAGCAACGCCAACAAGATGGCAGGGAACACACAAGAAGAACATCGCGGAATGGGTTTTGGAGTTACTTCACACACACCTAGGATTTATTTTTCCTAAGGTTTTTCCTTGTTTATTAGTCATAATTAGTCATTATCCAGTCTCCTATATTTAGGGGAGAATATTTCACTTGGAGAATATTCTCTTTCAGTTGACACTTCAGTTTGACTAGTTGAGTTGAGTTTAGATGTTGCATTGGTTTTATCATCATGCAACATTACGATCATCGCCATGCTAATTAGACCTTGCCTTGGGATCATCACAAAACTAGCGCATTGGCCTTGATTCCCTGAGTTAACTCCTCACCACTCTCTGTTCAGTCAGTTAACTGAAGACTAGTTGATTAGTTAATTCAACTAGGTGGCAGTTCACTCTTGTAACTGCCTGAGAGACTAGACTAGGTGGCAGTTCACTCCCGTAACTGCCAGTGTGTGTCTAGATCACTCTAGACCACCACAATGGCTCATTAGTTACTCATGTATCCTATATCTATTGTAAATTATTCACTCTTTGAGTGTGGAATATGGTTAATGAGAATTCTTCCATTCTTTCTCAAATTCTCTCTACAAATGTGTGTATTATTGTTTAGCTAGATCTATTCTGTGCAGGTTCAACACATTTACAATGGGTACAATGTCACACTTTGATGACAATGCGCTTTTCAGAACAAGCCAAAGGGTGTGAAGTTCGATACACGGGTCAGAGCTGTCCGAAGGACCATGTGCGAAGTTGTGAGGAGGCCTGGAGCGACATTCCTGAAGAGAAGTGGGTGCATAATTTCATCAATACTTTGGACACAACGCCTATTAATTGGTATCTTCAAGTAGAACTGCGGCTCACCACTGCAGATTGGTATGGTATGACTCAAAACTTTGTAGCTACATTTTTATTTGAAAGTCAGTACCCCTTATTAGATCAAGCTCTACAAGTTGTAAGACAGAAAGTATTTGAGGAGGCACCTAACCTCACTTTGGAGCAAGAAGAAGATGAATGGACTGCACCACTTCAGAAATTGCAAGGTTGTTACAATATCAATGTTGATGAAGACGACGATCCTAGGATTGTGAACATAGTAGAAACAAAAGGACAGAGAGACATAGAAGGACTAGGAGTCGAACTACCTTTTATTGGATAACCAATAAAAATCAAGAAAGTTAATATTGAGACAGAGCAAGCACTTAAGATCGCAAACGCTGGATATTATTAGGATGATGCCACTATTGATAAGATCACATAAGTATTGCATGAATATTAGGACTTGTTTCCAACCAAGTTCACCGACATGAAGGGCATTAAAGGGCCCATGGGAGAGATGAATATCCCCTTGAAATCATATGTAAGGCCAGTCAAGCAGAGACCCTACAGATTGAATCCCAAATATAAACATAAAGTCTAGGTTGAATTAGACAGAATGTTGGAAGCATGAATCATAGAACCTATTGAAGAGTCAGAATGGATCAACCCTATGGCGGTCCAAGATAAGAAGACATGAGAGATCAGAATATGTGTAGACTTGAGGAAACTGAATAATGCATGTTTACATGATCCTTTACCTACACCATTTACTGACGAAGTGTTGGACAATGTGGGAGGACATGAAGTTTAATCCTTCACAGATGGATTTTCAGGTTATCACCAGATCAAGATTGCTAAGGAAGATCGCCATAAGACCACATTTGCAACATAATGGGGTTCTTTCCAGTACACAGTGATGCCTTTCGGACTGAAGAATTCACCAACCATCTTTTCTAGGGTGGTGGTCGAAGCATTCAAGGAATTTTTACATAAATGTTTGGAAGCATATTTTGATGATTGGACTGTTTTTAGCTTATTGAAAAATCATATTTAATGCTTAAGACTAATGTTGGATAAGTGCAGGCAATGTCAGATTGCCCTAAACCTGAAGAAGTGTATCTTCTTTTCACCCTTTGGGGTGCTGCTAGGACATATTGTGTGTAAGCAGGTGTTGTTGGTAGATCCTTCCAAGATTTCTATCATTGTTGATATACCCCCTCCTACTTCAGTTAGACAGTTGCGCACTGCGCTGGGACATACTGGATACTACAGAAAGTTCATCAAGGTATATGCACAGATAACAACACCCATGAAGAATCTTTTAAAGAAATATTGTCAGTTCCAATGGTTAGAGGAATGTCAACAGAGATTTGACACACTGAAACAAAAAATGGTAACTGCGCCTATTCTGGTTTTCCCAGATGGGAGTAAGGAATTCCATGTGCACGTCGATGCATCATCTATTGAATTAGGAGCAGTGTTAGCACAACCAAGAGCAGGAGATATTGACCATTTGTTAGCCTTCACTAGCAGAAAGCTCTCTACAACTGAGATAAATTACACTACCACTAAGAGAGAAGGTTTAGCCATGGTGTACGCGATGCAGAAATTTTGACACTACTTGTGGGAGGACATTTTAAGATGTTCACTGATCACTTTGCGTTGAAATACCTAGTCAACAAGCCAGTGTTGGGGGGAAGAATATGCAGATGGATACTATTATTCCAGGAATATGATTTTGAGATTGTGGTCAAGCCAGGAAGAATGAACAAGGGTCCTGACCACTTGTCTAGGTTAGAACATGGAAAGGAACCTACCAGTTTGGAGGATACACTACCAGATGCATAGTTGTTGGCCATAAGAAAGGTTGATGATCACTTCGCTGAGATAGTTCGGTTCATGTCAACAAGAATGGCACCTCGCAAATATAAAATCATTCAAAAGAAACAACTGGTAGTTTGTGCTGCAGATTTTTCACTTATAGTTGGACAAATTTATAAGATGGGACCTGATGAGATCCTAAGGAGATGTGTTATGGAGGCATAAAGACCACTGATTATGGCAGAAGCACATGAAGGCATCACAGGAGGACATTATTGTAAATTCTAACCTTGTACAATGTCTACTGTATTGGAAAACCAACATATATTATATTCATTCATTGTGTTACATTGTTTACAATACAATATACATATAGGAGCCAAAGGCATCCAAAACCCTAACCCAATGAACTAGATTAGTCCAAAACCCTAATTGCTTAACTGAAAATAGAAAACCATCGACAAAAACCATGTGCCGAAAAAACCACCTAAATACATGACACGTTTCTCTATGTAGGTGTCACATTTCCCGAGGCATAATTTTTTTTTTCGGGGGCAGTGCCCCCAGATCCCTATGCAGGGGGCTTTGTCCCCCTGCACCCCCCTCTAACCCCCCTGCGCACCCGACGCATACGCTCAAACACTACTACTCGTGCAAAGAATATGACGCATACCCACCATTCTCCCACTTGTTGTTTTCTTTGCATACAGGGGGTTACAGAGTTACATAGTCAAAAATCCAGGGCAGCAATGCCCATGGATCCTCTACACCAAGATAACTTTTCAGTGCTCACAGATTTTGTTAATGATTCTGCAACATTCTTCAAAGTGTCCAACTTCATCAATGATACTTTCTTTTCTTCAATCATGTCTCTCACAAAGTGATATTGAACATCAATGTGCTTTGTCTTTGAATGATAAGTAGGGTTCTTCGCTAGAAAAATTGCACTCTGACTGTCACACTCTATCCTTACAACTTGTTGTACCAAACCAATACCTGAACACAATCTTTGTAACCATATTGCTTCCTTACTTGCATGAGTAGCTGCCATGTATTCAGATTCTGTAGTTGAAAGTGCCACTACAACCTGTCTTTTTCTCATCCAACTTATTGCTCCTCCAAATAGGTTAAAGACCTACCCGCTTGTAGATCTCCTACGATCCAAATATCCAGCCCAGTCTGCATCCACAAAGCCATGTATATTGACCACTCTGTCCAATCCCGGTCTTCCTTCGTAGCACAATCCATAGCTAGCAGTGCCATGCAAATACCTGCAAACCCCTTTTACTGTTGTCCAATGCTCCTTCCCTGGTTTTGACATATACCTGCTCAAAACTCCCACTTCATGTGCAATGTCCGATCTAGTACAGACCATTGCATACATCAAACTGCCAACTGCACTCGCATATGGAACATGAGACATGTGCTCCTCTTCTTCATGTGTCTTGGGACACTGATCCGCATATAACTTTACACCAACAGGAATAGGAACCTTGACCGGAACCACATCCTTGGTGATTGTTTTAAACCATACAGGGACTTTTTCAGCTTGCATACCAGCTCCTTCTTTCCTTTCACAGCATAACCTTCTGGTTGCTTCATAAATATTTCTTCTTCCATATCCCCATGCGGGAATGTTGTCTTCACATCCATCTGTTCTACTTCAAAATCAAATGCAGTAGCAACAGATAACATAAATCTTATAGACGTTAAGTTGGCAACAGGAGAAAAAATCTCACCAAAATCAATTCCCTCAATCTGGGAATAACCCTTTGCTACTAACCGAGCTTTGTATTTCTCCACTTTTCCTTCTGCATTTAACTTCTTTTTAAATACCCATTTGCTGCCAATGGGCTTTCTTCCATTTGGAAACTCCACTAGATCCCAAGCCTCATTCTTATCCAAAGATGTCATTTCTTCTTCCATGGCCCTTTTCCATAGATTTCCATCCTCTGAATCCACTACTTCCCTGACAGTTCTAGGATCATCATCAGTAATAGACAAAACAAAATTTGAACGAAAATCAGATGGACTATACCTTTCCGGTAGCCTTCTTTCTTGATCCGATCTCCTCAATACTAGAGTATGAGGATCTTCTTCTTCTGATTCATGTTCTTTTGTAGAGTCTGCTTCATCATCCTTTAAATCAAATTCTATCTTCTCTGGTTCTTCCTTACTTGGTAGGACTTCCTGTTTAACATCCTTCATTTCTCTAAATACCACATCTCGACTATACACTACCTTCTTAGTTTCTGGGTTCCAAATCTTATAACATTTGAGACCATCTTTATATCCAATAAAGATACATTTTTCAGCCTTCTTATCCAACTTACTCCTATTTTCCTTTGAAACATGAACATATGCATCGTAGCCAAATACCTTAAGATGTGTGAGAGAAGGTTCCTTACCAGTCCATACCTCTTGTGGAGTCTTGTCACCCAACGCTGATGAGGGTGATCTGATGACCAGATAACATGCAGTACCCACTGCCTTTGCTCATAATTCTTTCCCTAACCCGACACCACTGAGCATGCACCTTGCTTTTTCCATCAGCGTCCTGTTCATCCTTTCTGCAACTCCATTCTACTAAGGTGTATATGGAGTAGTCTTCTGCCTTTCTATACCGCACTTCTTACAGAATTCTTCAAATTCATTCCCGCAGAACTCTCTGCCATTATCTGTTCTCAACACCTTAATTCTTTTCTCTGTTTGATTCTCAACAAGAGCCTTAAACTCTTTAAACCTGTCAAAGACTTCAGATTTTTTCCTGAGGAAATATATCCAAGTTTTCCTCGAGAAGTCATCTATAAATGAGACATAGTACACAGATTTTCCCAATGATGGGACCGACACAGGTCCAAAAACATCACTGTGAACTAGTTGTAAAATTCCTTTTGCCCTCGTTGAACCAGAGGGGAATCTTACCCAATTCTGCTTCCCATATAGACAATGTTCATAGAAATCAAAATCCAGAGAGAAGTTAGACATACCTTCAACCATACCTTTACCGTGTAGTAGTCAAAGACCCTTCTCTCCGATATGCCCCAGTCTTTGATGCCACAACATAACCTTTTCTCTAGAGACTGTAGGAGTTCTTTATTCTTCAACTCCAATATCAGGAACAATGGAGCTATTACACCCATCACTAATAGTGCTTCCTAGCAGCTTATACAGAGTTCCAAACCGAACTCCCTTCATCAACACCATTTCTCCTTGAACCATCTTGCAAGTTCCCTTTTCAAAAATTGTTTTTATCCCTGCATCTTCCATTTTGCTTACAGAAATCAAATTTCTGGCCATACCTGGGATGTGTAGAACACCATGCAGTGTTCTAATCCTTCCATCTATGAGTCTCAACTTGAACCTTCCTCTTCCTATGATTCTGGTTGTCGAATCATTACCTAAGAAAACATTACCTCCATCATACTTTTCATATTCGCAGAACCACTCCCTGTGGAGAGTCATATGAAAGGATGCACCAGAGTCAATCAACCATGCCTCATGATCTGCATGTGTGCCTGAAGAGGCCAAGTACACATTCCCTCCTTCCTTGGAGGTCTTTTCTTCTGTAAAAGAAGATTCTTCAGATCCCTTCTTTTTCTCAACTTTGGATCTACACTGCTTCTTGTAGTGCCCTTCTTTTCCACACCTCCAACATACCCTTACAAACTTTCCAGGAGATTTAGATCTACCCTTAGACTTAGATCTCCCACTT
>ML812370.1:59925-73547 GCA_009831015.1 Picea engelmannii
TCTTGAGCACAGCAAGTCCAAAGTTCTTCAAATGTCGGGTACTCCTTCCTTGTGTTCATGCTTGCGGAAAATGCATCCCATGTCTTGGGAAGACCATTGAGTACTATGTTCACCAATTCCTTTTCTGAAGTGATCTCTTAGCTAGGAAATCCTTACAAAGTATGATGTTATGTTGTCGTCATCATTCATCTTCATGTCACGGAGCTCATTCTTCAAACTCATAACTTGTCCAATGTTTCTGACTGAGAAGAGATTTATTAGGGCATCGTACATCTTCTTCGATGAGTCAAGATGGGAGATGTAGGGTATCAAGTGGTATTTTATGGAATCCACTATGATACTCATGGCATTGATGTCAATGTCTTTGAACTTCTGCATAGCTGCAACGTTCTGCAGTTCCTTCTCTTCTCCTTCTTTAAACTCTGGCTTCACGATCTTTCCTTTCACAATATCCAACACTTTATTCTTAGCAAGGATGAGGTCAATCCTTGTTTTCCATGATTTGATGTTAGAGGCTCCATATAGCTTGTTCTTAGACTTCATAGAGTTCGTCATGGCTTGCTTGACTTGATCAAACCCTAGATTTGACCAGAAATCCAAACTTCACGTCTTGACCTTCTAAGAGTATCAGGAGATGCGCTAGGCTAGGGCACACTGATCTATCCGGATATTAGGTCAATATCGTCACTTAAGGTGCCTCGACAAGAGGTTTAGGGTTTCTGCAACTACTTCTGTTGGTAACCCTAGCTGCAGTTCTTTTGGAAACTGCTCCTGCCAGTAACCCTAGCGGTAGTACCTCAACGAGCTCAATATCTAGCGGCTATGTTTCCTTCCAGCATTTTAGGCTGACTGAAGGGGGGTGTGCCCATAACCTGTTAGAATATAGAATATGGTGTGCTCGTTTTACCATTGACGATACCTTCGTCACCCAACCATAGGCCGAAGCCTCCCTTTGAGCACCTTAACCTTGACTGAGAATTCCTCCAGAAGCAAACCCTAGGCTAGATAGCCAAACAAAGAGTAGCGTATCAATCCCCAAGGATAGCGCATCACAAAAGGCTGATCAGATAGTCCAAACCCTAGCCAAGAGATATTCAAGCCAATACTGAGAACTAGCTGTTGTTGCAGCTACACCTGCAACCCTCCTTCAAACCTGCACACCAGGCTGCAACTGCAGTGCGCACCAACTGGGAAACTGCAATTCTGAGATGTGACAAATGAGAACTGGCGCCTTTTATTTATAGTGATTCTGCCAGTTTTGTTGGGGTCGACTTCTCCTTCTGGATAAGTATCTGTTCAGTATATTATTATAATTTCTGGACGACTTCTTCTCTTGGAGGCTAATAGCCTAATATAAATTATCTTCTTGAGCCGACAAGGCTTCTAGGGTTATTAGCTAACTCATTAGGGTTCCTCTTGCTTCCCGGAGTCTTCTATTCTCGTCAGGTTCACACGTGGGGGTAAATACCTCCCGCAGCTACCATAATATTAACACTTAGAGCTAGCCTCTGGTGGCCCACTTTACACAAAGATGCTAAGGAATACTACAAAGCCTACGATGTATTCCAAAGAGTTGGGAAACCTTCCAGAAGGGATGATATGCCTTTAGCACCTCAACTAACTTTACAGGCATTTGAGAAATGGGCAATTGATTTTGTGGGACCTATCAACCCATCAGGAAAGTGCACAACAACGAGATACATTATCACTGGGACAGAGTATTTGACCAGATGGGCAGAAGCAAGAGAAGTTAAGGACTGTAGTGCATCTACAGCCGCGCGATTCATATTTGATGATATCATAACCATATTTGGATGATATCATAACCATATTTGGATGCTCGAAGATCCTTATGAGCGATCAAGGTAAACATTTTATTAATAAGACTATTGAATCCTTGACTTAGGAATTTGAAGTTCACCATCAGAAGAGCACACCTTACCACCCACAAGGAAATGGTATAGTCGAAGATTTTAATAAGATTTTGGAGACAACGATGACGAAGATTTCCTGTGTGAACATGGATGATTCGGATTTGAGAGTACCAATAGTATTATGGGCCTACAGAACCACTTGCAAGAAGCTGACAATGCAGAGTCCCTTTAAGTTGGTTTATGGTCTAGAAGCAGTGGTACCTATGGAATATTTGGTTCCTAGTCTAAGAATTGCAGCATTCATAGATATGGATGACTAGGCACTATGTAAGACAGACTTGCGTAGTTGGTAGAACTAGAGGAAGACATATTCATTGCAAGATTTCACCAGCAGGTACAAAAGGAACGAGAAAAGGCCTATCATGACAGACATATCAAGAAGAAATCCTTTAAGCAAGGAGATCTGGTATTGGTATATGATAGCAAGTTCATAAATCATCCAGGGAAGTTCAAGACACATTGGCTTGGGCCATATGAAGTTGCTTATGTTACAGAAGGAGGAGCTACGCAGGTGAAGACTTTGAAGGGAGAATGGAAGGAAGCTTTGGTAAATGGGATCCGGTTGAAATTGTACTACGACAACCAGCTACCTCACAGCTCTTAGTAAAACCATAAGAAGAAGGGTTTAGGTACCAGGTGCAGTTGAAACTGGGTACCACACACAGAAAACATTGTCTACACATAGTGGGGAGGGACAGAGAAGAAAACAAGTTGAAGTGACACAGAAAGGTCAAGTCTTGCAGTACTTCGGGATGAGTCACAAGTGAGTGTTGGGGGCATGTTGGCCCTTGGTTATGGAATAAAGAAAAGATTAAGGAAGAAAGACGAAGTATGAACTGTGCGGAAGGCACATTGATTGATATTGGGTCGAAGTGGTCAAAGAAGAGGAAAAGAAGGAGCGAAGTAAGGGAAAATGAGCCGTTGAATGACAAGATCGAGGAAGATAGATCAACAAGGAATATGGATTGTGGACAACCCAATAAGTAGAAAAAATCATCAACGGTTTCTTTGGAGAACCTCATTGGAAAGAAGGAAAGACATGTTGGTGAAGCGCTGAAAACGTAGGTCAAGTTGACCTAGGGTTTTGGGATCTAGGGTTTTGACACCTAGACGTTTGTCATTGTAATGTATAAATAAAGGTCTAGAGGACCTGGGATGGATTGGTTGTTCGTTGTTGGTTGTTTCAAGTTCAAAGAGGATTTTATTGTTGATATAGAGTGATTATTGTTGTTGTGTTCGGAGAGTATTGTATTGTGAGAATATTGTTTTATTGTAATATCTTCAGTTGGGTGCGAATATCAACCTTGCAGCTGGGTGTGTAGGGAGGGGAGAAAGAAGAGAGAGAGAGAGAGAGAGAGAGAGAGAGAGAGAGAGAGAGAGAGAGAGAGAGAAGAGAAAGAGAGAGAGATATGCAAGAAAAGTGCGCAGGGAGGGGAGAAAGTAGAGAAAGAGAGAGAGATCTGCAAGCTAAGTGCACAGATAGAATTGTATGTTTTCATATAATATCAAGAAACACATTTTTGTGGATGTAGCCCTAGGGAGAGGGTGAACCACGTATATCTTGTTTTTATGTGTGATTGATGATGTGTTCTTTTTCTTTATGTTATTTTTTTATTACATCATTGTGTTAGATCTAAGACATAGCTAGCACAGTAGGCATAAAGGAGACAAAGAATAATTAGATCTCTGTGTGTTGTTCTTTTGAATCCACTTGCATTTCCTCTGGTTGTTGACACCTGTGTCTTGCAACCCCCTATTTCTACTTCGAGTGAGACTTCATTTGCTTTGCAGGTGTTGCAGAAAGGGCCAATAGTTAGGGCTTGTTGGTGAGCTGTTAGAGTTGAACCCTGGGTCTGCCTCTGTGCCAACATAAATCTATATTAACGAAGTTTTTGCTGGGTTTTCTCCCCCATGAGGGTTTCCCAAGATAAAATGTTGTGTACCTTGTGATTGAGTTTCTCTCAGTGATCCTTCTTATGCTATTATTGTCTAGTGAAATGAAAATAACTTAATAGCAACTCTAAATTTAACAAAGCGAAGCCAATGAGGGCATTCAGTGAAATCATCGGTTCAATTTCTCTTGGATTAGAGGGTGGATTCATATAAGTTAGTGGTGGTAGTTCATCCATAGGGGGAACAACTCCCTCCTCTTTAGAAACATCCCTAGACATGGCTATGACAATCTTTTGTTCCTTACACTTGTGCCCTGGAAAATATTTGTCATCACAATTATAGGAAAGAACATTGAGTTGGCATTCAACCATTTATGCTCTGGTTAATTTCTAGATCTTGTAGGGAGTGGCAGGAGGGGAGAAATTGGTGGGTTTAGGGCGAGGGATAGAGGATGGTTTTCTAGTCTGGGAGGAGACACTCTGTTGTGCTTCCTTGGCTCATTGAGTAGCTTCCAACCAAGTCTGGGGGAATGCCATTAGAAAATGGGAACAAATTTCATATTTTAGGCCATTGATAAAGCATTCTCAGAAGAAGTAATCTAAAATTCCCTTCATTATGAAATCCAAGTGCTCAAAGGCGGCGATAAAGTCTTCCACTGTTCCAGACTACTTCAACTTGGTCAAACAAACTAAATGGTAGGTGTTAGAGTCAAAGAGGTCATAAATATTTATAACAAATTGTGTCCAAGAAACATACCTTTGGCGTGCCTTTCTATGACATTGCCACCATTTCCAACATTTCAAATCCAAATGTAGGATACCGTAACAAAGTTTGGCTAAACCATCAGTAACTCCATGCAAAGAGAAATAATGTTCCATTTGAGTGACCGAGCCATCAAATTATTTCACCTCAACTCTGGGAAGGCGTAGGTCTCGAGGAAGGTGGGTGGAATGAGGAACTTGGAAATGGGAAGATTCATTGTCTTCCTGATAGGAAGGTTGTTCATAAGAGGTAGGGTTCAAAGAGCATCCCATCAATTGGTCAACTGTGTCTTTTATGTATTTGATGTTGGCACATTAGTTTTGGAGGATCTGAACAGAGGAATTGAGCTTGCTAATGTTGGAATTGAGAGTTTTGATGTTCTCCTTGTTTTGGATGTTGTTAGAAATCAAGGTATTGAGTTCTTGGGCGCGGGTGCTGGCCTTTTGGGTAGAGGAAAAAATAGGCAGGTGGGTCTGCACTGAAAAACAATTACAAGCGAGGGGAATCACGATAGATGAAGAATGGAGAGGAATCAAATGGGATACATGGAAAATAAGGGTGTCGGGAAGGGTGGGTGGGACCACAGATAAAAATGACAATAAGTGATAGGTACCATGATGATCACGAAAAAAAGAGTAATACAATGGTATAGGTCCCAAATAAGGGTTCCGGGAAGGGGGGTAAGGTCCATGGAAATGTTTTTTCTTAACAATGATAGGTACCATGGTAATCAGGGAAAAGCAAGGAATACAATGGGATATGTCCCAAATAAGGGTGACGACGAGACCGATTTTTCTTTTATACTTCTGCAAAGTTATACTCTGGCCTGAATAATACTGTAGTGACGAATGGCCCAAATTGTTAATTGAAAAAAATCTTGTAGGAATTTTACAAGCATAATGTAGGAAGAAAGGTTGCACGACAATATATTTTGTTTGTTTCATTTATGTTCTATTTATTTTCCGGGGGTTAGGGTTTACAGGGTTCCTACAGACAATGTTTTTCCCTGTGCTATAGCTCTCTGATATGCATGTGGAGTTGAAGAGTAGTACTCAGCTCAATATATCAGGGAACCAACTGTGGAGGCTTGACCATATCCTTAGTTGTACTACCTGATTACCTAGGTACTAGAGAGTATCTTCCCGAGTGTTGTTTTCAGTGTCACTATAGAAATCAAGCGGTCGATCGACTGATCTAGAGCTAGTTTTAGGAGACCTAGGGGACTCCTGAGATACCTATCGGTACGTGGGATTGATGGTCATGTACAAATTCTGTCTGATGTGGTACTACTCGAGGGGTACCAAAAAGGGTTGCAGAGGTTTCCAACAAGGTGAAATGTTTGTTTCTAGGAAACCATGTGAAACTATTTGTATTTCTTGCGTGTAGTCTTCCCCACCGCAGTTTTACCCATTGAGCGAAAGATCTATGATCTTTAAAGACGATGATAGTACACGCATCTACCTTGGAAAAAATTCCCATAGTTTCTGATAGGAAAGTGCTCTAATACCACTTGTTAGGTACCCGATCTATTATATTAAGCATAAACAAAAATACTGCAGAAAAATACCAGCGGAACAATAAAATGTAGAGAACCACAACCAAAAAGAATACCTTTATTGATAGGAAGCAATGTTCATTGTCCTTTTCAAGGGGGAAACCTCCAACAGAGAAACACTCTATTAAAATAATTCTCAAGAAAAAGTTGATCATGCCTCCTACTCTTATTTATACTAATTTTGTCTTGAAAATAACATTATAGAGGAATATATTTCTAGAAGTGGAGGCTTCTATTAGGTCTTCTTACATTGAATTGTTCACATTTATTAAATATTCCTTATTAACTAATGCCGACCTTTATTACACAAAAAACATATTATTCTACCTTTATGAGGGGTTAGGGAGGTTAGGTCCCTAACACAACCTCAATGTTCCATAGTTTTTCTTGCATTAGGATGTTATAACTATAAATTGCTCCATACATGCATACCTGGCATCGAGCCTTCTTACTTGCTATTTTTGCTAAGCCATCATTGATCAACTCTTCTTAAAAACACTATTTTTGAATATGTATGCACCCTACACCATTACTTCCCACGTATGTATGCTTTCTGCACCATTACAACCCATGTATGTATGCTAGCTGCACCATTACAACCCGCGTATACTCGCAAAATTTGCAAAAATTAAAAAGTTGCAAGGAATTCATTGAGATTACGAGCTATTGGGTAGTTTCCCAACTGTCCCACCGCCTATATCCCGTCACCCAACCGAATAACCATCATTTTGTCATATAAAAGGAGGCGTTGGGGTCTCATTCCAAATCCAAACATAATAACAATGAAACTCTGCCCGTTTCACATCCACTCCTTGCCCCAAGAATTTGCAGCCACCTTGTGAGATTTGTACCAAAATTTCCCATTTTTGCCTTTTTCCTCCATCATAAGCCTATTCCATTCCCTAGAGAGAGGTTGGGAGGAGAAAGATACGTGGAAGAACAGTTGGAGCTTGGTGAAGAGGCTCTCGGACCAGGTTCGAGGAACAATCGCTGATCTTGTTGTAAGTGAACATTGTGATATCAATAGAAGAAATACTTTTTCTGTCCCGAAATATGATGTGTCTAATGTTTGCATTTTATTTATGGTTTATTCTAACATCTAACCCATGATTTATATATGAGATGCATGTTTCTATTTCTCTGTTTATCTGTTTATGAATGCAGACCAGCCGTGGGAGGAGGCTTGTAGTCAGCGGAGCTATTGAGCGTGAAAGGATCAACACCAGACACAGAGTGAAAGCTAAAGTTACCAGATATTTTCACTTTGTATTTCACGCATGAATGTGGGGTATATTCGGGGTAGTTATAAAAAGTAGGAGACTTTTAGATGGTTAGATCTGCCTACATGTTGAACCCTAATGTAGTCCATAGGGGGTTTTTCCCGCTATAGCAGAACTAGCGACCATACTGGGGACGCCTTTAGGGTTTTAGGGGATATTTTTGGGTGTTTAATTGGTTTTATTACCTTTTTTGAGTTTCTGCAAGTCTGTTGAGTCTTTAAGGGATTCTGGTCACCTGTTGGTGCCATACCGGTTCTCCTTTCCCTGTAAGTCTGCATGTTTTTTTTTTTTTTTGAGAAGTTGAAGAGGTGTACGCGGCCTGTAGTGGGTCTGCACGCGTACATACGCGTCCTACTCTATAGCCAACCCACATACATACACATGCTTCTTAAGTGTCAATAGCATGCCTGTGTCAATATTTTTTTTTCTTTAAGGAGAGACAATCAACCTCTTCCCTAATTTAAGTCATACTTCTCAGGGTTTCTTGATTAAGTATAATTTGTCTGTTGTTACAGTCGTAGCCTGGGTTTGATGTCAGTTTGCTTATCTTTTTAAAGATTTCTTGTGTTTTCTTTGAAAGGGTTTTAGACGAGTCTGTGAGTCTTTTGATCAGCCTGTTTGGTGTTTTCAGTGACTCCCTGCGATCCACAATGGGCCAGAAGCCAGTTTTTGGTCTTGTCTATTTTTTTACGTTTTCCCCTTTCACTTGCTTTAAAGAAAAAGAAAAAGAATTTATTTCAAGTTTCTTGTTTGAAGGATAAACAAAAATAGAAAAAGATTTCATTTCTTAGTTTGGTTAAGTAGTTGGGTTGATTATATTGTAAAAAATTCAATACAAATTAAGTATTTCCTGCGATTCTCCTGATCTAACAATTATACACCACCGTTAAGTATAGAATCCCTTCTACTATTATTTTTGCGGAAAATTAAACCACGATCACAACCACAATCACAAAGTGAAATATCAAGAACACATAACACATAAGTTTTACCGGGAAAGCGTAAAGCTAAAAACCCCACTATCATATATTACGTATATCATGAATCATGAATCATGAAACAATCTCATACAAAACTCTAACCCAAGAGCTCTCATTACAATACAATCATCTCACACTGTCATACACAAATCAACAAATGCATGTGCCAATTCATGTGTCCAGACAGCTTGCCTCTGCACAAATCCTTGCAATTAGAATTCTCACAAGTAAATCTAATTGCCTAGTTTGCACATGCTCATAAGCATATCCACTGCATGTGTGATCAAATCACAACTGATAGCCAAACTGTCCCTTTCACCTATTATCTCAACTGGGTCTCCACTGGATTTGACATGCATGTAGTTAACCATGGCAAATCTTTAGTTGCATGTGAATTCATTGATTTACTGAACTCTCACTAGTGCAAGTTTAGTTACAACTAGTACAACTGAGCTTAACTCAGTTAACTACACTTATAGTTCTGTTACAAATCCAACTCACTCAGTTATGAATGAAATAATAGATTAATATTTATTGTCCAATTTATTTAAGGGAAAAGTAAATTAGACACATGTTTCTTGTTGACTTTTCAACACTCCCTCTCAACAAGAAAGGGATTATCCTTCACCCCAATCCTGTCTCTATGATATTCGAATTTGCTCCTGGTGAGCGCGTTCGTCATAATGTTTGCATCCTGATCTTCCGTAGGAATGTATTGAAGCAAGATGATCTTCCGTTGCACACAATCTCTGACATGATGATACCGAATATCTACATGCTTAGATCTGTCATGAAACACATGATTAATCAAGAGTTTAATGCAACTTTGATTATCACAATAAATCACTGTTGGATCTAAATGAGAACCAAACAAACGAACCAAGATCTTCCTCATCCAGATAGCCTCACATGCAGCTTGACTCGCTGCCATGTATTCCGCTTCCGCTGAACTAAGTGCCACGGATCTTTGTTTCCTGCTGTACCAAGAAACAAGTATAGATTCGATACTAAAGATCCCCCCTGATGTGCTCTTTCTGTCTGTTGGGATGCCCGTCCAATCTGCATCCGTGAAGCCATGCAACTTCACCTCATCCGTCTGTCTGTACCATAATCCATACTCAGATGTGCCCTTCAGATATCCAGGACATGCTTACCCACCTTCCAAAAGAGTTTGGTAGGCTTAACCATCGCTTGACTTAGCTGGTTAACCGCGTAGCAAATGTCTGGTCTCGTGTTCACTAAATACATTAGAGAACCCACTAACTGTCGATAGACATTAGAATCCACTACTTCTCTAGAAGTAGCATCCTCTTTCCTCCAATTTCTTGGAAGAGGAGCAACCATGGGTTTGCAGCCCTCCATGTGAAACTTACCTAGTATCTCTCTTGCATACTTTCCATGAGACACAAAAATTTCACCATCTTGCTACCATATTTCCAAACCAAGGAAATAATGAAGAAGGCCCAAATCCTTCATCTCGAACTCCTTTGCAAGGTCCTCCTTGCATGAGTGTATCAGTTGCTCATCACCAGTCAATATTAAATTATCAACATAAAGCACAATGATTAAAAGCTTACCCTCCACCACAATTTGGTATAGGTTTACATCCGCTTCACTTTTGGTGAAGCCCAATCTAGTGAAATAGTTGTCTATCCGAGTGTACCAAGCACGGGGTGCTTGCTTCAGCCCATACAGTGCTCTCTTGAGTCTGCACACATGCGACTCTCTGTCAAAGGTCTCAAAATCTTCTGGTTGTTCAATGTACACTTCTTCCTCAATGATCCCATTGAGGAACACAATTTTTACATCCATCTGATGAATGTGCCAGCCCATCTGCGTTGAGAGTGCAAGGATGGATCTTATGGAAGAGTACCTTGCGACAGGTTTAAAGGTATCATCATAATCTATCCCCTCGATCTGTGAGAAGCCCTGGGTCACAAACCTGGCCTTTTATTTCTCCACACTCCCATCAACAACTTGCTTTACCTTGTAGATCCATCTCGAACCTACCACTGATTTATCAATCGGTCTCAGGACAATTTCCCATGCACTGTTTTTGACAATGGAGTCATAGTCCTCTACCATAACATCAACCCAAGTGGGTTCCTGCACTACTTCTTGAAAGGAAGATGGTTCAGTCACAATACATTTGCTCATGAGAGCCATGTATCCAACAAATCGATCAGGAGTCTGTCTCTATCTGCGCTATGAAGTAGGGGCTTCTACATTCTGTGCAACATCTAGTCTCATTCTGTCAGCTTCCATGGTGCGCTTTCTTTCATTTCTAATGGATGGCTCTGCTTGAGTGGTTTCCTCCACTCCATGAACCTCTTCATGTGGCTGATCCACATCTTGAGACTCATCTTTGGGAACCAAGAGTTTCTCTTCGGCATACAAGCCTAGCTCCCTCTCAAGCGACAACCGCATGTCTTTCCCCTCATTGAATTTTATATCCCGTCGCATAACAGTCATCTTACTGTTCGACAAATACACACGATAATTATGGGGTGCTTCTCTGTACCCCACAAATATCCCAACTTCAGCAGTCGATTCTAGCTTCTTCCTGACATCCTTGGTCACATGCACATAAATAGATGAGCCAAAAATTTTAAAATGTGAAACATCAGGTTTCTTACCAATAAAATTTTCTTCAGGTGTACTCATGCCAAGTACTCTATGAGGACAACGGTTCTGCACATAAACCGTAGTATTGCATGCTTCTGCCCACAAATGCATTGGTAGGCCCTGATCATGCAACATCGCTCGTGCTGCACCTACGATCGTTCTGTTCTTTCTCTCCGCGACCCCATTTTGTTGTGGGTTATGAGGCACTATGAGTTCTCTTCGAATTCCTTCTCTGCTGCAGAATTATTTGAATTCGTTAGATATGTATTCTCCACCATTATCGCTCCTTAGAGCCTTCACTTGCTTCCCCGACTCTTTCTCCACCAATGCTTTAAACTCACAGAACTTTGAGAATGTTTGATCTTTCTTTTGCATGAAGAATATCCAACATTTACGAGAAAAGTCATTAACAAAAATAACATAATACCTATGTTTTGTTGTTGAAGCAACTGAGAATGGTCCACACACATCCATGTGAATTCTCTCCAGGATCACCGAAGCACGGTTCTCCTTTTCATGAAAGGTGGACTTTACATACTTCCCCAGGGTGCACCCTTTGCACTGATCTAATTGAGTAAGTGTTCCCCTTGGAAGTCCAATAGATATCTGCTGCATGATCTTCAAGGATCCATGATGAAGATGGCCCAATCACCTGTGCCATAATTCACCTTCATCCCGTCTCACCACTTTTTCTGCCTTGCCTATCATGGCACTACAACCATCTACCTCCAACATGTAGAGATTCTTAACTCGAATCCCTATCTTCTTGACTTGACCCATTGCTTTATGTCGCAGGTAGGATTTTCCACTGCTAAAAACAACATCATAGCCTCTGTCCTCCAACATTACGACTGAGACAAGGTTTTTCTTCAGACCTGGAACATGCATAACATTTTTCAATTGAAATGGTTTACCTGACTCCCTCTGAAAGGTAATGGTACCAATACCAGTTGCACTGTATCATCCATCATTTCCCATCTCTATATGCATTCTGAGATATTTCTCCTCCAAGTCAATGAAAGACTCTTTATCTCCCGTCATGTAGAAGGAAGCGCCACTATCTGAATACCACACCGATCCCGATGCACTTGAAGCCATGCATGCGATCAAAGTGAAGTCAAGTTCAAATTGTGAGACAAGAGCCTCACCAGTTGCAGCTTTAGAAACCGTCTTGTTCTTCCTCTTATGTGGACAGTTAGTAGCGAGATGCCCATGTTCATGACATTGAAAACACTTCACTTTGGACAAATCCAGCTTCTTGACTTTAGACTTGGATTTTGGATGGAATTTCTTCCCTTTCCCTTTCCTTGCCTTGGTAGTCAAAGCACAATCCTCTTCATCATCACGCTTTGATGAAGATCCATCTCTGGTGTTCTGCCTGAACTCCTCTTGCACTAGATCCGGCCATAGTCGTTCCCAATCCGACAATTTTTCCTTTCCATTGACAGAGTCTTGATAACTGTGCCAACTCTTGGGAAGTCCTAGGAGCGCCAAGCTCACCAAATCATCAGCAGCGACTGTTATTCCCACATTTCCAAGCTCATCCCGACATTGGACAAACTCGTGAGATATTTTGGAATGGTGTCGCCCTTTTCCATCTTGATCTTCCTGAGTTTATCTTTGAGCGCCAATTTCCTATGGTCGCTACTGTTTTGGAACAGATCCGTCAAAACCTTTCACATTGCATGTGGCATGGTTTTCCTATGGAGACTTGAGACAATGTGGTCTCGTACTCTCTCCAATAGAATCCTCCTCGCCTTCGCCACTTTCTTTTGCCATGCATCAAGATTTGCAGTGTTTGTCGCATCTAGCTTAGGAACATCTCTATCAATGTAATCCTTCAAGCCATTGTCTTCAAGTAATGCCTCCATCCTGTCCTTCCAAGCAATGTAGTTATAGCTACCCTCGAGTGCATACTCCAACCTCAGGCCATTGAAAGACATTTCGATCTTGATCCAACTGTCGCACCAAGAAAATCTTGCAAATTCGAATGTTATCCAACCACTAAAACTCAACTGCTGCAATCCCTCTTTCCCTGGGAGGTTTGCACCCCACATGTGAGTACTCTGAGGGAAGTTCGCACCCTGCCTGTGTATAGCCTGCGAACTTGACTGGGAGGTTCGCACTGTAATACACGGTAGGGTGAGGGAAGTTCGCACCTCTCCCTTGATCAACCTGCGAGAATTCTTAGGAAAGTTCACACCTCTCCTTTGACCAGTGTGCGGGAATTTCTTCTTTGAGAACTGTGCGTAGTGAACAATACTAAAGTTCGCACCCTACTAAAGACGGGACATGCGAAAATAAATTTATGTCCGCACCTCACTTTCTTAGCTTCGTGGCCTCCGTGGCTTTGATACCATGTAAAAATTTCAATACAAATTAAGTATTTCCTATGATTCTCCTGATCTAACAATTATACGCCACTGTTAAACACATAATCGCTTCTACTGTTATTCTTGCGGAAAATTAAACCATGATCACAACCACAATCACAAAGTGAAATATCAAGAACACATAACACATAAGTTTTACCGGGAAAGCGTAAAGCTAAAAACCCCACTATCATATATTATGTATATCATGAATCATGAAA
>ML812370.1:95267-105370 GCA_009831015.1 Picea engelmannii
GGTCTGAAGTGCTTCTACCCTGCTAGGGTCAATCCTTACTCCCTCTGCTGACACTATATGGCCTAATAGCTTCCCTTCTTTCATAGCAAACAAAGATTTTTTGGGGTTTAAAGATAGGCCAAACCTTCGACATTTCAGGAAAACTTTCTTCAAGTGACAACAATGCTCCTTGTCTGTCCTGGAGAAGACCGTGATGTCATCCAGATAAATTACCACAAACTGGTCCTTCTCCCCGATGAAGGCTATGTCCATAGCTCGCTAAAATGTTTCCCCTGCATTCATCAATCCGAAAGGCATTTTGGCGTACATGAATGTGCCCCAAAGAGTGGTGAAGGCCATTTTTTCGCTATCCTCAGGCATGACTGATATCTGATTGTAACTAGAAAATCCATCAATCATGGATATTCTAGATGCGCCAGTGACCTTCTGCAATATGTGTTCCATGTTGGGCAGGGGATACTTGTCTTTCCTTGAGCTTCTGTTCAGGTTCCTGAAATCAACACATAGTCTGATTTCTCCACTTTTCTTTCTTACTGGGACCAAATTGGCTACCCACTCAGAATATCTCAAGGGGACAATGATCTGGGCATCCAACAACTTCTTTACCTCTTTCTCCATGACAGGTAGCAAAATGGGATTTATCTGTCTCAGCTTCTGCTTGAATGGCTTAGCCTCTTCTTTCAGTGGGATTTTGTACTCAATGACAGATGTGTCATACGTATTGAGGTCTTCGTAGGTCCATGCAAACACATCAGCAAACTCTCTCAACAGCTCGGTATATTCAACCCTCTGCTCCTTGGTCAAACTCCTTGACAACTTGACAAACTTAGGCTCCTCTGGTGTGCCAATGTTTCACTTGGCTGTGTCAGCATCATCACCTGAAACTCTACCCTTTATTTCCACATCATTCCCATCGAACAATCTTTCTAACGGGAGTAGTCCCCTCGGAATGTGATTGCTAGGCAGCTGAATAACGTCATGTTTTGCTATTTTACTCAGCAACTTACCCCCCTCAAGATTTTCTTCAGAGACAGAGTCTTGGTCGACATGCATCTCTGAAAATTCTTCGTCAGTCTCCAAGAACTTCTTGATTTCGAGATCATCCTCGAATACCTTCTAATGTTTGACGTTGTCAGGTATGGAGGGCCTGTATTTCACTTCCACATCGTATCTAAATTTAGGGGGTAAGGGTACTTTAAAATTACTTGCTGATGCAGCCAAGGAATCTGCCACTATGTTCTTCTCTCTTGGGATGAAAGAAATGTTAAAAGCTGAGAAGAAACTGTCAACAAGATCCCACACCTCATTTCTGTAGCTTCTAAGTCAGGGATGCTTAGCCTGATAAGCGTTTCTGACCTGTTGGAATACCAACTCTGCATCGTCGAACACTGCTACTTCCTGAATTCCCATTTCCCTCGCAGCTCTTAATCCCAGGACAAGAGCCTCATACTCTGCCACATTGTTGGTAGCTTCAAATTCTAATTTGTATGATAGAGATATGGTTTCATGAGCAAGTGACACAAAAACCACCCCAGCTCCAGCGCCTTCCTTGGAAGAGGCTCCATCAAAGAACATTTTCCAGAGGGGGGTGACGGAGGGAGGAGGTTTAGGGAAGATGGTGGGATGCTTTCTCAGTTTCAGAGGAGGCTCGGGGGCATGGGTGAGCTGTAGTAAACTGGAGCCTAAATCAGTGTCCAAGGCAAAGATGGGATGATTGGTGGGGTTAGCTTCATCACTGATTATATAGGCCAGTTGGGATTCTCTGTATAGTCTTCTATGCTCTCCTCCGAACACTGGGATAGTAGCATATGTAAGGTCCATCTGCAAGGTTCCCCCCAGTATTTTAATCCAAGATCTTGATAACAACATACCAAACTTGGGGGGGACATCAACCACTACAATATCCATGACCACACTTTTCATGGGCAGTTGAAACAAGGTTACAACTAGGTCTTTAATAACTCCAAGACACTGAACTCTCCTGGATTCAAAATAATAGAGGTCATGATAAGCTCGGGTGACTTCTAGTCCTAACTCTTCCATGACAGTTTTGGGCATGAGGTTGTGAGAAGCCCCTGAATCCATCAAGCAGTTGTGCAACACTTTATCATGTATGTTCAGGGATGTGTAGAAGGGAGGGGATGAATCATCTCTATCTTCTACCATGGGACCTAGGACAACTGCTGGCTTTTCGTCTTGGAGGTTTATGGAGTCTATGGGAAGGCATGTAGCTTCAGGCTGTAAAAGCTCAGAGAAGCGTTTTTTAAATTCTCCATGTTTAATTAGCTCAGTGAGGGGCACAGGGATTCTGATCTTTGAATCTCATGCTCAAAATTAAAAGAAGATATAAGCTTTGGAATCTCTCTTATTTCAGGGGCATGATTGTGGACAATGGGAGAGAGGGGTTGAGCCTTCTTACCTCTGTGACCATCTTCTACTTCGTTAGCAGGTTTCTTTGTTCCAGTGGTCTGCTCAGGAATATCAGGTGTTGCTGTCTTTTTGTCGGACCTCAGGTTATACCTGCCTCGGCCGCCGCTAGCCTTGTCCCCCTTGCTTAGTTCATTCAGCTGACTGTCCATGAGAGACTCCTCGTAGGCTGATTGAGTGAGATGAGGAAAAGGAGGAGTGTCTCCGAAGCAATGGATTTCATGATCGGGCTCATCTGTTTCCCCTTCTTCCCCCTCGGCCACAAAATTGTTTTGGAAAGGGGCCTGAATTTTTTGGTCTTCTCTGTCTCTTCCCCTCTCTCTTTGCACATTCGGGGGAGTAAAATTGTTCGGCCTCCTAAAACCTCCTTTGTTTTCGGCGTTCTGAGGGCCCTTGTATGATTTCCTCGCCTCGACCTTCATTCTCTCCATCTCTGTAGACAGAGACTTCACCACCTTGGTTAGTTCATCCACTTGAGGGTGAGGCACCAATGATGGGCCGAGAGTTGAGGCTTCGGACTTTCCCTTTCTCCTGTCTGCGTTGGTCTTGTTCATCAGTCTGTCAGCTGCTAACACATTGGATTCCACCTCTATGGCTGCATCTTGCATTTGAGCTAAAGAGGGGGCTCTTCTTTCTCTCAACAAAAGGCAGAAATCAGGGCCGAACGTGCTAGCATACAAAATCTTAGCTGAGGCTTTTTCTCGGCAGGGATTTTGTTATACATTTTATTAAATCTTTTGGAGAAGTCAGAGACAGACTCTCCTTCCATCTTCTTTAAAGACCCAAACTCTGTCATGTAATACATAAAATCCTTCCTATCTCCCCACTGTCTCAGGAAAGCACTATCTAGAGCTTCAATCCCAGCAATAGACCCTGTAGCCAATCCTCTAAACCACTTCCTCACCTCGCCATCCAGGCTCTGGACAAAGACTCTCATCCAGACATCTTAATTTTCAATATTAAGGTTGTCTGCATAACTGTAGAAAGCAGCCATGTGCTCTTCAGTAGTTATGTCTCCTTCCCCAGTGAACTTGGGCATGTATTTCAAGTAATCCCCAGCAGGGAGAGGATTCATAGGATGGGGAAGAACTAAGCGAGCATATCTAGAAGCGACTATGGCATCCATTCTATTAAGAGGGGGATTAGCACCAGCCATAGGAATATTAGGTGGAGGAGAACTCGGAGGAGAAGGAGTTCACGAAGGGGCTACTGGGAATGAGTCCCGAAGTGGAGTGGGAAACAAGAGAGGATTTAAGGAGAAGGCTAACGAGCTCAAGTCCGCAGGTGCTCCTCTTTGTGCAGGAGTGAGAAAATCTTCTGTAGTCCTAACTCTATGCCAAGGTACAACTTCAGAGGAGAAATGAGTGACAAGGGTTTCTCCTTCCAATCCCAGACCAGGAGGAGAAAACTCAGCAGGAACACTCCCAAAATTTAAGAAGCGGGAAAATTCAGAAAACGGTCTGCTAAGGGGCCGAGGAGAAGAAAAAGGAGTTCCTACAGAAGGAGACAACGGATTACCTAGTTCAGCGGTGGAAGTTTCTCCTTCAGAGGCCTTTCCTTTTCTGTAAATCACCTCAGGATCGGCTACAGGCGTAGCTAGGGGCAGCTGTGGATGGGACCGCGTATGTCTGCCTCTGGAAGCCACAACTAAAATAGCAGGTTCGCTCCAGTGGATTCGTCACAAAGGATTCTCCAGGTGCACAATAGCAATCTCAATAGTTATGATATCTGATGCACCTTCAGAATCATCTAATCGTTGTCGTTCAATCCCGGGGAAAATATTCAACTTTGTCCCCGACAACGGCGCCATAAATGTTGGTGACGGAAGTCACTCCTGGATTGCTTGCAGGAGCAGAGCCCGACACCCATCAGTTTAATGTCACGATTTGTTTATAAAGGGGTGATCAAATGGAGATAAAGACTTGAGGAGATATCACTCTAACTCAGGGACTGGGTCTGGTACATAAGTAACAAAGGAGGTCTTGATCTAACTTCAGCCAGTGGGTTGATTAAAAGGTGAATAGATGGAAGACTTGGTAAGAAAGGTGAACAAACAGCTTTGGGCAACAGGCTTACAACAGTTTGCAGAAGAAAGACTCTGAATGCAAGATCCTCTTGGTTCAGGGTCTCAAGAAACTGAAAGGGGACTTGACTGGATCCTCCAATTCCAGGTCATTCAACACTGGGAAAATCACAAGAACTGATTAGAAACGACGTAACTGCTACAGTGATCCAACCTACATCATCCTATAACAGCTACAACTTGACTGGATCCTCCAATTCCGAGTTGTTCTAACACAGTATAACAAAGATGTAAAAGAAACTGGCATTCATAAGGCAAGAAGTCTCAAAAGTTCATACATAACTAGAGTATCAGTGCTTCATTAAATATTTACAACCGAGAGCGTTGCTCAACCATCGATGCTTACAAAATACAAAAACTGAGTCTATATACTCAGGAAACTTCACCTCACAGAGGCGTGAACAGTCACTCAAAGACGGGTGTCCCTTCAGTCAAACATGTACTGATGTCTTCTTTTAAGCGCCATTTTAAATAAGCATGGCTCTTGTAAGGAGAGTAGCTGAGCCATTAAGTGTTGGGCTAGCATGCACAGACTTTTCTGTTGAGTCGAGGACTCCGGCATGGCCTTTCTAGGAAAATCGATACATAGGACCTCCTCGAGCAGACGGCTTTCCAGAACCTCCATTCCCTCACTTAATGAATGAGAGGAAGTCTCAACCACCTGCGCCTGCCGTCATTTACTCCAGGCGAGAAACAATCAGGAGATCAGATCCGATGGCGCCTGGAGGTCGCGATGATCCCCTCTGCAACTGAACTCGACACCTCGGGCCTTCTTTATGCAACCCCTTCCTCTCCCTAAGTGACCATGGGCTATGAACATATGCTTTCGGCGCTCGCGAATATGAAAGGGCTAACCTTTGCTGATTGAAATCACGATGAGCGATATGCCGAGAAGGCTTAATCTAGCACCGCGTGTCCTTCTAGATCCGACGGTTCTTACTTCTCCTGGCGATGCCACGGGCCTGGGCCCGAGATTCTCCTGGCACCTCGCAAAATAACGGAGATTATTTTTGCGTGTTGGAGTCGCGATGGGCGAAGCACCGAGATGGCTCTACTCGCTGCCAGGTGTCCCTTCTGGATGGACGGCTGAGATCTTCTCGGAAAGACTGTGGGCCCGAGTCCCGGATGCCCTCGGAACTTCGCGTCTCGCGGCTGGGAGGAGGTTGGTCCTCGTTCTTCAAAGTCACGAGGGGCGAGGAGGTGAGGGGCCCAATCGCGCGCTAGGTGTTCGCTTCAGATGGACGGTTGAGATCTTCTCGGCAATGCTGTGGGCCCGAGTCCCGGATGCCCTCAGCACTTCATGTCTCACGGCTGGGAGGAGGTTGGTCCTCGTTCTTCAAAGTCACGAAGGGCGAGGAGGCGAGGGGCCCAATCGCATGCTAGGTGTCCGCTTCAGATGGACGATTGATATCTTCTCGGCAATGCTGTGGGCCCGAGTCCCAGATGCCCTCGGCACTTCGTGTCTCTCGGCTGGGAGGAGGCTGGTCCTCGTTCTTCAAAGTCACGAAGGACGAGGAGTCGAGGGGCCCAATCGCGTGCCAGGTGTCTGCTTCATATGGACGGCTGAGATCTTCTCGGCAATGCTGTGGGCTCTTTTTACTGTTGGTTCCCTCCCCACGTAACCATCGGCTAAGGCTTAAGTGCTAGCGCCTCTCGCAACTCGCGACCTTGCGAGTTGGAGTGTCGAACCTTGGCACTCTCCCTCCGCGAAATCCCGAGAGGCGATGGCTCTTTCCTTTTCCATAATTCTTGCGACTCGCGATCTCGCACGACCAAAGGATATGGTCCGCCCTCCGAACTCACGAACCCTGAGTTCAAGAAATGATCCTCTGCATCAACTGATCGCAATCAACGGCCCTCGTTACTTCGCGAGTTCTCCACGGAGACTTCTGACCGTTCACCCCTTTAACAACTTCTGCGCTAAACTTGGTGTGACTCGACTGAGTGCAATTACCCGCCGACCGTTGATTTGCTACTTGGAAAAACAAGGATTCTCCTGTGCTGCGCTTGATTATTTCGTGCAACTTGCGGACCCGAATGCTCTCGAGCCGATGACAAGAATTATCGCTAACACATGCCATTTGTGGTGGGTGAATTGGAATTTCCATGACATTTCAATAGAGTTCCAACAAAGATTCTACAGATGGAAACAACGACATTTGACAATGAGAAGCCCATTATGAACATTGTTGCAAACATGGACGATCTCAAATATTATGTGATCGGGACATCATACATCCTTGAGTCTTGAAACCCTCCCATACTGTCAAGGTATGTGTCTAGTCTAACCATGTCTAATTTCGATGCATACATGCACAGTTTGAAGAAATTTCAATGTTGGCCTCATTCACTGCTCACTATGAGGGGTCGGTGCAAGATGACATTTGTGATGGGTTTATTGGATGTGCCATGACATTTCAAGAGAGTTACGAAAAATATTCTATAGATGGCAATGAAGAATGATGACAATGAGACATCCATTATGTTAGTATCCTATAATGATAGGAGACCTGATGATTCAGATATGATTGGTGGGTATCATGATGAAGTTCCTAGCTTGTTGTCCTTGTTGTCTCTTGAAATAAATTTTCCCAAGTTATGGTCATTAGGTAATAAGATGGATCACTAGATGAAATATTTTTTGAGTTAAATGTCTTTAAGATGAGCTTTAGACTTACCTTTTCAAAAAGTGACGAGTCTGTACTTTTATTATAAAAACTCTAAAATTTCACTTTCAACAGCTAAGGGTGATTTTTTCAAAGTATTCTAAGCTGCCGAAAGCTGTCACTTTCGGTAGCTAAAACAGTATGTGTGAGGCATTTTAAGTTTTCGAAAGCTTAGAGCTGGTTAACAGTCAGACTGTCCCATCGGACTCTCAAACCGCCATCAATACACATCATCATCATCTCAAGTGCTGCCAAAATTAACTGAAATCAGATCATAATACGATCTGGGCAAGTGATTGTTTGTTTGATATGATTATTTAGTGAGATCTGTTTAACCCTAATCTAGTAGATCCGATCACCATAAGCCCACATCATTTGTCTTTACTTGATCTACCACGTGATTTTTCCGTCCTGGTCAAATGATACAATCATCATTGTGATTTGAGTTTCATTCTTTATCAAGGGTTTTCGTTAAAATCTTTTCCCCCATATCATGCATTTTTCCACCGCCCAAACTTCAATTGGTCCCCTATCAACGCCACTATATCTCCCCACGCCTGATTTTATTGTATTGCAGGTATTGACAACTGTTATTGTAGATGAAGAAGAGGGGAACTTTTCTCGGGAAGGAGCTCAATGACATAACTTATCTGGAAGCTCACCCTGAGATTTTCCAGATGTTCAGGGATGCTGGCTGCTACAGGTTTTGTGAAAAGTTCCAAGGATTTCATCAAGGTGTGGTTGAAGCATTTGCATTGACCTTTGATGGAGCCAAAGCCAAAGTTTGAACAATTGAGGTACAGGTTGATGAAACAATTGTTGTAGCAGCAACATAGATGCCTAGGACTGGTGAAAGATGGTTCAAGTCAACCACTACCAAAGACATTGAGTTCAGGTCTTATCTCAAACCTGAGCACAAATGTATGACTTTGAAAAAGGACATCCCTAGATCCTACTTGGAAGAAAAGTGGCAACACTTGCTCAAAGCCATCCAGGTATACATAACATGTGAAGGCAGATATAGTAGAGTAATGTTCTACCATTTCAAGCTCTTGAACCATTTCACAGGTAGATGTCCTCTGAATCCTCCCTTTTACCTTCACAAGATCTTGAAAAAGATGACACACCAGGTCCAGGCCATACCTAGCGAGGTACGGGGTAGACTTTCCCATCGCAGTCTTATCAAACTCATAGTGTTTCAAGAATTACAGAAGAGGGATAAGAGTTGGGAGTATCTTCTTTTTTGGGGTGAATTTGAACCAAAACCCCAGCCCAAGAACAAGAAGACTCCATACACTAAGTCTTCATCACCACATAGCAGTAAAAGGAAAAGGAAAACCATTTCCCCAGTAATTACAAAGGAGCCAGCTTCTTCTTCCAAGTCCAAGAAAGCCAAAAAGATGCTTGATTTTAGCCAAGATGCAGAAGGGCAAACAAGTGCCTCTGGTAAAAACGTTTTGAATTTTCCTTATACAGATTTAGAGGAGGATTTAGAGCCAGTGGAAAGAGAGATTCTTGAGCAAGCTACTCTTAAAGAAGCACCTTTTTCACCAGAGTTTCCAGAGTTGGAGATTCCTGAAACATCAACAAGAAGACACAACAAGGTGAGCAAACCATCAAAGATTGAAAAACTCCAAGAAAAGATAGCAGAGATGAAGTTGCTTGAGAGGGTCATCAAATCCCAAAACCAGATTATAAGCAACACCTCAGATGAGGTAAGAGATTGTTTTGAAAGGTTAGCTAAAATGCACGTAAAGGAACAGAAGAGGAATAAGAAATTGCTCAATGATAATCATAAATTGCTTAAAATGATTAGAGGTTTAAGGATCAAACTGAGGCTAAAATATCCTAAGCCAAGAGCACATCCTGATTTAAGAGTTCTATCTGAAGTTGTTGAGAACCTAAATGAAGACCTTAAGGAGTAGATAGATCGAAGAAAATCCATTTTTGCAGTTTTGAACAGTTGTGGAAAACTCAGAATTTCCGGCAGCTTATTCGCTTTCCTCAAGGCATTGTTAGCTGCCGAAATCTTTGCTTTCGACAACTAACCCTATTCCGTTTTACACCTATAAGCCATCAAAAGTGCAAGGAATGACAAAATGCTCATATTTTTGCCCAGATCGAAGTTTTTGGTGTCCAGATCATGTGAAAGGGGTTCCAAATGAAAGATAAAGATTAAAGAGATATAGAGCATCACCCTTTTCAAGTTTTTGAGGCAGGTATTAAGGCAAAAAGGTTAAGTGGCTTTAAAATTCCTGGTAAAGATTGTCCATTTGTCAAAGTAGGATTTCAAAGTGCCTTGTCATCTTTTTGACAATTATTGAAGATATCAAATATGGCTTAAGATGTCGATATTGTGGAAGATTTATTTGATAAGACTTTGACCCTTAAAGCAGGACTAGATTTTGAATTATACTAGTTTCAATTTTATTCTATTTTGAGTATTTCAGATCCATTTTCATAGGATCTTGAACCGTTATGTAAAGGCTATAAAGCCGATGATTTTGAAGAAAATAGGGGGGACTGACAGAAAAGGGTAGCTTGGGAATGTTCCCATCCATTATAGAAACATTTCAAATCTGTAAATGACTTTATGAATGAATACAAAGGCACTATATTTCCAGATTCCTGTGTTGTGTTTAAGTGGTGAAGTTTTTTCCCTGATGTAACTCATTATTTTCCTATTGCACATACTTTTGTTTCTGTAATGTCTATGAGAAGATAATGTGCATAATTTGTTTTTAAACACCCTATGCTGGCTCGAAACAATATTTATGTTTTCTCCCGAGTTTGAAGTGTAGAATTCAGTTGTACTCTGCTCTACATTTGAAATGAATTTCAATATTTTCTTCATATTTGAAAGCATAACTCATTTGTTTGATACAATGCATATGTTAAGTGTTTAGAGAAATACACAATAAAATATT